>JAFELO010000851.1:151535-187323 GCA_017140195.1 Eumaeus atala
TGAAAACCAATATAAGGATATGCAAAGCAACGTGTCTTCGATGCGAGCGGAGCGGCGAGGCACGCGCCGAGCTCGGTTCATCTCGTTGAGATATCGCGCGCGCCGGGAAGGAGAACTGCAGTTAAACCACATAACTCTACACCGGCGATACGTGACACACTTTGAATATTAAAATATAAGCACGGAGACTTTATTTTTCTTTAGCGTAGGTGGCAGACAAGACGGTGAACTGGCGCATGTACATATCTAATTATCTTTCATTTAATCACGTGATAGCATCGGACATGTCGCCCTGGCGAATTTAATTTGTATTTGTGAATTTAATTGCGCGTGGTCAACACCAGCTACATGAGCGTAGTACTTTCCCGGTAGTTCGTGCTGTAATAAGCAGCAAAGGCGAGAAATACTTCCTACTTGTACTACTGCTTGTCAAAACGGTGTCAATCCCCGTGGCGCGGCTCGGCGTCATCAACCGAGTCGGTCAAACAGCGCTTGGACAGCGGAACGTGGCTGCGGTACCGTGCGCACTCACAACTGTTACACTTCAAATTGACGTACTTCCGGAGTGTTCTGTAATTGATTCCTGTCACTCGTTAACGACAATATATTTGTTGCTATTTACTCAGGTTTAAAGTTTCTACATTTATATTACAAATCTCCCCAGCGAATTCTCGACGTCAATGATTGTCATACAAGTAGTCCACGCGCTGCGCCATGTTCCGTACGGTCTGCTCTCATTGACGCAACACAAAGTGTGTGGAAGTTTGAAGTAGACAAAGCGTATGCGACAAAAAGGTGGGTGACGTGAAGTAGACAAAGTTTGTTAGGATGTTTGTTTAACGGGACCAGCGAAGTCCAATAATACTTTTGTTGTCTGGACGCGTTGGCGATATTTATTTTTTATTTCCTGTTGTCGGTGTTTTACTCGCCACAATTTTACAATTTTACAGACATTGAAGGAAATATTATTTAGTTAGTATAAGATGTGCACGAGACACAGTTATGAGTGTAGGAAGTCAACATTGTGTATTTGTCCTATGCAACGGAATTGGGTCGGCACGGCCGGGGACGTACCGCTCTCTCACATAATACCACCTGCCACGTGACACCTGCAGTGTCGCGTTTCGTGCGGTTGTGAGTGGCCGGTTGGCCCGGCCTGTGTCCGCTGCAGCTCCGGTGCACCTCATTCAACATCACTATTTGTTATATACGGTATCCACCACCGGATATAATAAGTAGTGATGTCGAAATAAAAATACAATGTTGAAATAAAGTAGCCGTAGAAATAAAGATACAATGTTGAAATAAAGTAGCCGTAGAAATAAAGATACAAGAACCAACATTCAAAATTCACAATCAAATTAAGTTTTTTTATTATTAATAAGTCGTTAGACTCGCGAGTGTGCAGTAGCATATAGGCGCATTAACACTCGACAGTAACTAAAGTATTTAGGTATCTAATTTTTGTAAATTATATTTTTTACAATGCACAGCTATATACAGATAGTACAATCATCATAATCGTCATCATTATCAGCCCTTACCGGTCCACGGCTGGACGCGGGCCTCTTTCAATGAACACCAAGACGGCCGATCTCCTGCTACTCGCATCCATCCCGGACCGGCTACTGCACGGAGGTCGTCTTTCCACCCGGCGAACGGTCGACCAACACTTTGTTTTCCTAAACGAGGCCTCCACTCCAGAAACTTAGCGGCTCATCTACCATCTGTTCTTCTGAGTGTGTGACCAGCCCCTTGCAAATTCAGCGAGCTTATTATTCGCGATAATATAATTGATAATAATAATGTAATTGATAATAATAATATAATTGATAGTGATAATATAATTGATAATAATAATATAATTGATATTAATAATCATGCGTGCTGCATTTCAATTGTATTGCTATAATTTGGAGTCCTATGAGTTATAGTGATAAGTCCATAACCTTCACGACGCTTTCTTCTTTTCTCCTCTCGCAGCTCTCACGTCGTCATCCCACCGCGCATCACCGTCCTGCCAGCAACTTTCACAGTTCTGCACTTTCTAAGACCTCTTCGGCTGCAGAGTGTTCTGCTTGTCTTTCAAAACTGTCAAACGACCAGGTCGAGCGGGGAACGGGGGTCTGACAATTAATAAATTCAAAAAGCTGTTCAGGAACGTCTGCTTGGTAAAGGATATTATAAGGTAATAGTGTTTATGTCAGATACCACACCTCGGGAGTGGGCCGCTCTTCTAACTATTTCGGTGAAATTCTATCGTTTCAGTATATAAATATAATTGTAAATGTTTATTATTGAATTTTGTTTGTTATCATTGACTGAGCTGATTGATATAATAGGTGACAGACCCGATGAGTTCACAGGGTTAGGGTTACACAGATGGTAGATCTTTCAATACAATTTTCTGTACTGACAGCTAAAACAAGACGTACAAAAAACATTTTTTTAAATAATTATATTATATAGTAGTTTTGTTTAAACGCTTAGCTTGTAATGAAGATTTCTAATGTCCTGTCTGTTCTCCTTCTTATATCTACTCTATACACATATACCGTCTATATGATGATGTCCTGTCTGTTCTCCTTCTTATATCTACTCTATACACATACACCGTCTATATGATGATGTCCTGTCTGTTCTCCTTCTTATATCTACTCTATACACATACACCTTCTATATGATGATGTCCTGTCTGTTCTCCATCTTATATCTACTCTATACACATACACCGTCTATATGACGATGATAATTATATGGACTGCAAGTCACAACAGACTGATGATAGTGATTTAAAAATGTCCACTTACAATTCCCATTGAGTTTCCGAATCATGAAGCACGATGTGAACTGTGTAGGGAATTCATCACCAACGAGTGAAAGGCAAAGTAAAGCTATGTCCTTCGTCACAGAGTCTAAAGCCCAGTGCGCGTACAAAATCGAATGTAACGCAAACACAAGGATCAAATGTGTCTAACATTTGATTCCATTAGGGCATATTGTGTGTACCAGTAATGTTAGTAAAGTGGAAGAACAATGGAATTTATTACTTAAACTTAATAACGTAGAGCCCGTTATTGCTTAGTGGAACACCGCGTAGAATAATGAAAAAATATCTTTCTTGACAACAAGTAGAAACTGACTTTATTACAATGGATTAAAGTTGAAAGTGATTACTTTAATTTAGTAAAGGATATGGGATGAAACCATGGTCGCGTTACTGTGTAGAAAATTTGTATTAATTAATCATTTGTAACAAAAACAAAGTTGAGGTCCATGTAGATACAGCTATTAGCTACATAGTTATATAATGGATTTGCATGGCTCGCCATTGTATCATATCAACAATATAGATTCCATCCATGAGAGGCTGTGTGGATTTATATTCCCTACCTCATTAAAATACAATACACATTCACAGGGACTGTTAATGAAACAATTTGGAACGAAAACGAAATCAGTCACTAACGTCGTAGCGCAACACATGCGCTACAGTCTACGTGGACACACTCGCGCCGGTGCCGCGTAGCTGTGCTACGAGGGAGCACAACTGCACTTGCGCGTGCTGTGTAATATGTTCCACAGACAAGAGTCTCTAGTATTTTTCCTAACAAGAACGTCGACGCGACGTCACAAAATAAGCCTTTTTCTAAAAACTATGGGTAAAACCGTCGTTATATCGACGTGGCAGTCGGCTCGTCTGTAGACCACTCGTCTCTGGTCATCTGACTTCATAGTTGTGCACTTTCAACGAGTTACAACTTGTATCCTTTAGTTAGTGAAATATTCATCCTAACTAAATGCTACATCCACACTAATACCGAAAGGTGCAATAAAAACTTCCCATCTGCGGAAGAGTGCGATCACGGTCCCACTTTCAACCCCAAACCTAGTATCGTCGTCGTCTCTCCGCTTCCACGGCATAAGTTTAGGTCCGGAAAAAGAAACAATGAAATGCAAAAGTGATTTTATTTATGAGGTGCAGTATTACATTTGCAGAGAAAATGTACTTTTATCTGCATGCGTAATACTGAATTGTAATTTTTTCGCAGACGCAGACGAGCAGTCACAGCCAACAACGAGCAGTGATCATATCTAATTTAATATTACTAGGGTGGATCTAAAAGTTCATGGCCTAACCTACATGGAGATATGACATCTTTTTAAATCTATCGTCATTTGTTAGTATGTGTCATATTGATTTATTGTGCGCAGTTTCATTCCGATACTGCACAATATAAATTTTCTGTGATTATTTGTTTGAAGCAATCTGACGCAATTTTCAATAATGGAGAAAATTGAACACCGTGCAGTCATTAAGTACCTCAATAAAAAAGGCCTATCACCAAAAGACATCCATCAAGATATGGTGAGGACTTTGGGGGAGTCTGCTCCATCGTATTCCAATATCAAGAAGTGGGTAGCTGAGTTTAAACGCGGTCGTGAGAGCATTAAATATGATCCTAGGAGTGGAAGGCCTACATCCTAAACCACGAAAGAAAACATCGATAAAATTTGTGATCTCGTACTAGGTGACCGACGTTTGACCATTGGTAAGATAGCTGAGATTACAAACATTTGTTATGTATATGTATATATAACACATAATAACGGAAGAGTTGGGGTTCCATAAGGTTTCTGCTCGCTGGGTCCCGAGGTTGCTTTCAGCTGAACAAAAACGAGTTCGATAAACAATTTCGCGAGACTGTTTGGAACTTTTTGAGACTGATTCCTTTTTGTCTAGATTTGTTATCGTGGATGGAAGCTGGGTTCACCACCATACTTCTGAATCAAAGCAACAATTCAAACAGTGGAAAAGATCAGACTCCTACACCGAAAAAGGCTAAGGTCGTTTTGTCGACTAACAAAGTCATGGCTTCTGTTTTTCGGGATGCGAAAGACATTATTTTTGTAGATTATTTACCGAAAGGTCAAACTATAAATTTTAGTTATTATTGTACCTTTTACGAAGACTCCGGTAAGAAATAAAAGAAAAAAGGCCGGTAATGTTGCGTAAGAAAGTTTTGTTTCATCAAGACAATGCACGTGTTCACACTTCGGTTGAAACAATGTCTGCAATCCATGATTGTGGCTACGAATTGCTGCTCCACCCACCTTATTCGCCGGATTTAGCCCCCTCGGATTATCATTTATTTCCAAATTTAAAAAACATTTGGGTGGCTCGAAATTTTCGACCAAAGATGAGGTGATATTCGCAGTAAACGATTATTTCGCCGACCTTCCGGAATCTTTTTTTTTCGAGCGGATAAACAAATTGCAGGTCAGGTGGAAGAAGTGTGTTGAACAAGATGGAGACTATGTCGAAAAATAAAAGTAAATTTAGATCCACTTTTCTTTCATTTTCTTGGTCGGGCTTAGAACTTTTAGATCCATCCTCGTACACTGACGCCTCATACTCACGCGGGGATTCAGCGCAACATTGTCAGTCACATGTAACTCATAATCGAGAGAGAGCCGCATTCCTACCCCCGCATCCCGCAGTGTGCTCAAGCAGTCATGTGTAACGCACACCAAATTTTCCTGCATCATTTTGTGTGCGCGAGAGGTGCGAGGAGCGCCTCGGTGGAGGCCCACGCAGCTGCACAGCAGCCGCCTGCATACTTACATTATGTACATTTGACTTAGCCTCAAAACTGGTCCCTGACACATAGATGAGTGCGCATTGGGCCGACGCTATAATCACTAATACACCTTTTCTGATATCGAAGAGCCTCTCAGAGCCCGCGCGGCGGTGTGTGCGTGCCCGCACCACAGTGATGGGACAAATAGGGATCTCATCACAGAATGGCGAACAAAAACGACATCATTGTTCAGGATGGCAGAACTGACTGGCCTTCTGCCATCGACATTTATCGACCATTGAGCGATGACGTGGACTGTTGAGTACTGATGTCAGCATGTGCAGTAATCATCATTTAACTGCAGCCGATCCGCGCTGCAGCATAACTGATGCACTGCAGCTAGATTGTTTACATTGGAATTATGTTAAGTGACTGTCGAAGCCCAGAGACTTTTGCAGGATATCCAGGTGCAATCCCGTCATTCGCCTAATTCTCTACAGCTGGAACTGTTACGCGCCCAACATAAAGTGTACAAATCGCGATGGCGTTGCAATAACTTCATTTTGGACCGATTGCGAGACTCATTAATTTGTATTATTTATAATAAATAAATCTACTTAATCCTACTTCCAACATATAAAATTTGATTAGGATTTCTTTATTTATTTCAGCCTTTTTCTCGTTAAGTATGTATATAAGATAAATATTAAAGAAATTCGTAGCACTCGATTTGAAATGTATGTTTACTACGCGTATGTGGCATCACGTTTGGCTCTATATGTATCTGTTGAGCGCAGGGACCGAAAAACCACTATTTTGATTAAGCTTATTTTTAGGGACACCCTATTAAAATCTTACCCAAATGAAAAGGTAACTCACTGATAGTGTCAGTCTTTTGACATGGAACCCCTTTTGAATAACGTTAGCCACTTCTGATGCGCTACCCAATTATAACAAATACCCGATAACAAGCAATATATATATATTTCAGTGCTTCCCATGATAGGTCAACTTATCTCTATATCTTTTCCGCGCATGATTTCTTTCTATTTCTCTAAAAAACATAATGAACGGGTGAGCTATAATAGGGTTTGCGATTATTACTTACCCGAATTAACTCTGTCGATTTGGTTAGCCTCTAGCTACGGTAAGTCGACGTTTTATTTACCGGATTTACAGTGTATTTGGAAACAAGGCTGTGAAATACCCAATCAAATACCCCTTTAAGGTACGCGGTTCCGGTGGAGGTGGATGCACCTCTCGATGTACGAACTCTATTATTACCACGACCAATTCATTAAATGATATGCGTGGTTATATACTGCGATGTGCAGTAGTATTTCAATTTTGTTAAAAAGAAACATTAATTTATAAAACTCTTTAATACTACTTACATCTCATGTTTCGTGTCTAAATACAATATTTACAAAAAACCTAATAACATAAGCTTAAGAAGTACAAAGCCAACACACACGAAGTCGACTGAACCGAGGGAACTAAGGCAGTGGTTGTTGCTGATTGAGTATTCAGATAAAGCTCTTAACTAAACACAATTTATAATTTATATCATCACAAAGGTACACTATATTCACTATCCAAGTCCGGTGGCGCGGCAGAGTTGACTTTGTACGTTAAGTCACTGTATCCGTCTCCGTACACTAGCGTGTCTCGCTCACATCAGATGAATAATTAATCGGTGCGAGCGAGATGCAATAGATTGAATCGGTAGTGTGAGAGGCAGTACACATGCCAACGTTTGACATTTCTCTGTTCCGCGATCGGACTTTGTTAGGTTTTCCATAAATTACTTATTTTGAGAATAGACGTTGTGTGTTCAAACTCCAGTAACCCTTTTTGATTACTAAAGCGATATGTTGAGGGCGTGACAACAACACTATAACCTCTCGCATCCTACAGATTACGTGTCCTTGTTTGTTTGTCCATTTGACATTTGTTCTTGACACATTGAAATATTAAAAACATTGCTTTTTATTCACAGCGAGCTAAGTATATATAGTCTTTTAAATGAATAATTTTCAATTTAGTAAGGAGGGAAGTACTAAAATGATTGTTATATTTTCAAAATGTAACATTGTGTAACTTTGAGAACAATCTAATTTACTTATCATTATAATTAGACAACAAATTGAAGTGTTTTAATTCGAACATCGGCGCAACTATCTGCATCTAAAATCGATTACAGAAAAAGTTTTTTAATACGAGTTTTCTCGCGCTCCGCTTAGTCCTAGCTGACGGCTACTCTCGAAATCATATTTGATCGATTTGAACATTGTTGCCTAACTACAACGTTGCAGTTAAATACATTAAACTAAAACAATCATTAATATTATTATACATATCACACTAACATTTCCATCTGATGATTGAGATTAATTGTCGATGTTAATAAACATTGCGGCAAAATCTTCGGAGGTGAATTGGCAGTATGAGAATTCTTACAAAGATTGCATAGTAATCTAAACCTAAATAATATCAATTAGATAGATATTGAGGAGTTTCAATGTTGGGAGTTTGCAGAAGTTCATTTAACATTCTAAGTTTGTAAAGTTCTAACGATGTAGCGCACACTTTGAGGACCCGCAACTGCGAGGGAAGTCGCCGCAATGGCTTACTGAACAGTAATTGTTTAAATATTTAAAGTTACTTCACTAAACGCCCTGATAATATGCATAGAAGATCTAAGTTTACTATATGCCGTCGAAATATATTTTCATGTCGCATATATGTTCTTGAAGTAGGTACTGGAGGAGACACTTGTGTACTTGAAGTCGCTGATTCGGCGCGCAGCGAGCTCCTATGTGCGTCGCCGGCGCGTGCGCACTTATCTAGAGGCGGGCGCCTGCGTGTGGTGGGTGCAGCCCTCGACGTTCTCGGGCCAGTCGCAGACGTTCTCGTTGGGGTTGAACACCAGGTTCTGTGGACACGGCATGTGGTGCTTGCGCTCGCCCTCGCACATGTAGTACATAGTGCAGTCGGCCTTGTCCGGGTGGTACGAGATGTGGCCGTCCTCCTCCTCGCAGGTCACCTCGTTGGCTGGAAAAATGATGGATTTGAGAAATCGTATCGCAGATACGCGAGACCGCAGGCGTCACCCTGCATTGTTGACCGGATAGAGCATCAACAAAAATACAGTTTTTTGCATAAGCTAAGCGTAGTGCACGAGTAAATAGCCTTTCTAAAGAAATATGCTGATACATTAAAAATGATTTATAGCGACGGCTTAATCCAGGTAACATATAAACATACCCTGTACAGGCACATACCAAATAAAGGCACACTTCGTCGCAGCTCGTATATACCTTACGTGTCACATTTATAGCAGCAGCTGTGGCACAGCTAGTTCCGGGCGGCCGGTGGCGCGGGACGAGCCATACACTGGCAGCGCTCCTGTGCTTGCGTCTTGGACGTCCAGCGTCAATGGTTGTATCACGAACAAATGATATTTGAACGAGATGCATCATTTGTCAAAGTCAGCTGGACGTCTTCTCGTCTACTTACACCGGCACACAACGCCTGTTAGTCTTAACTAAAATCGTGATTGTAACAAGGGGCCGCGGCTCTCCTCGCGGGCACACTCACGATCCTTGGTGGTGTACTGTCCAGTGGGGCTGTTGGACTCGTAGGGCCCGTCGTACTGCAGCTGCACTTTGTAGTCGGCCAGCTCCTGGCGCATGGTGCTGAGCAGCGGGTACTTGCCCGTACCGCACGAGCCGCGGAAATCGTCCATGTCGATGGACCACACCATGATGCCGCCGAAGCCTTCCTCTTTCAGCCACGTCATCTAAAATAATCATTCCCCGTTACCATACACACAGAAAAATATCGTCCTAGACTCTACAATTGTTATAATTCCATACGTTTAAAAGTAAATTGTGTTTGTTTCTCTTTCACGCAAAATAAGCTCTAAATCTATCTTTACGGCATGCGTAAATAAATAGAAGTTAGAAACTGATTTGACACAGATATAAATCAAAGTCTGGAATGACAATTTATTGGAAGGCTTCAGGTGATTTTTGATTGCAAGCAACAATTATCGCACAAGAGGCCTTCGAGATACAATTTCTCTGCAGCACTGTTTTTGATATTCGTACTTACATTAGAAATAACAAATACTAGGCATTCCAATACGTATTTTATAAAGTCTTTCCTATGTCACAGTAACGTACGTGTAACAAAATATAGAATAAACAAAACCCAGTGAATATTTCCGATCTATTACTGAAGAGAGTAATAGGTGCTCAAACCTCCAAGGAAGGCAAGTTGTCTTTGGACGGCGGTCGCCTGTTCCAGTGCCCCATAACCAAGCGAGCCACAGTTTGCGAAGCTTCCCTTCGTCGTGAGCGACCGTTCATCATCAAACCAGAGCCACTGATCCCCACGGTACGCGAACGTGCTCCATGACTAAGCGAGCCACAGATTGCGAAGTTTACCTTCGTCATGAGCGACCGCTCATCATCAAACCCGACCTACTGGACGCCTCGGTACGCGAACGTGCCCCATGACTAAGCGAGCCACAGTTTGCGAAGCTTACCTTCGTCATGAGCGACCGCTCATCATCAAACCCATCGCACTGGTGGCCCCGGTACGGGAACGTGCCCCATGACCAAGCGAGCCAAAGTTTGTGAAGCTTACCTTTGTCTTGAGCGACCGCTCGTCATCAAACCCGACCCACTGGTCGCCTCGGTACGCGAACGGCACCATCTGCTCGTTGTCCCACACGAGCGTAGTGTTGTCCTCCCGCAGGAAATCGCAGATCTCGTAGTACGACATGAAGCCGGCCTCGTTCGTGTAGCGCCCCGCTGAGCCTGTAACAGTTCTAACATGAGCATAGCGAAAATAGACGATTTCACCAAATTTCTACAATGTTATTAGTTTTTTGAATACGTACGAATATGTTAAACACTTTACTAGGCTTCTTTTTCAAAAACATAAATGAAGCTATAGGCGGAATCCATTCCGCTGAAGAATAGGGATGACAATGGCATCATCACAGTCATACGGGAAGAAGTAGAATATCCCAAATATTTCTATATTACATAAATAAAGGTAGCTCATATTTGACTTGGACCTTAACAACCACCCCGCGAGTGAAGTTAGATGCTCTGAAATGTTTTGTGACGGATTTGGCGCATTCCCAGAGACCGCACGCCGCACCTATTCCTTCTTATTAGTACAACCGAAAATTCACAAACAAGAGACAATGAGAACACTCGTCTCCTGCGTGTGTTAAACATTTCGGCCACGTAACTCTCTACGAGCTTTGGGGTTGACAAACATATTTATACTGGTTGGCTTACCTCCGCCAGATGCCGGCGCTCCGATATCGAACTGTGTGTCGTTGATGAGCGTGAAGGACCTGCCGTATGTGGGCATGCCGATCATCAGCTTCTCCTTGGGAGCGCCCTGGCGGACCCACTCGCGCGCCGAGTAGTCCTGCGGGCACGCGGACACTCAGTGAGCTGGTACTATTCGCAGGTCGCGCTCTCATCATAGCGGCATCAATTATACTTAAGGGAATGGAGAGACCGGTGGGGGGAATGGGGGGGGGGGCAATTGGGACGTAATTACAGAACTTCTAGTAGTATTGGCGACAGTGACAGTCGGTAGTCAACAAAAAAAGCTCAAATTTCGTTGATCGAATATAAAAATCCTAATCTACATGTATCTGTGCCAGATTTCATTAAAAACCTATAAGTTGTTCCTGCATTAACAAGAAACAAATACCTATACCCATGCAACAATTCATTTATTATAAAAGAAAGTTAGATCGAATAAACAACATATACAATTTTCAAACTAAATGTAGGTGTATTAATACTTCTTATATTAATACACGTACATTTAGTTACGTATTCTTGAGGTCGGATTTCTGTAAAAAAACACAACAAGTTCCATTGCCATTATCTATAAAGGAACACGAATTTGGTGTATCCTTTGAAAAAATAATTAACTTTATTTGCAGTACAATGTTAATATCGCGGCAATAGAAATACACCATCACTGAAATTTTCACGGTTCATGACATCTGGTGATTAACAGACGTAATTGGGTCCCGTTTTGTACGTCTTTGGGTACGAAGTTATCAAGCATTTGAAAATGTTTTGTTATATAGGATAGGTTTATTAAGTTTGCGATTGATACACCTACATAAACGGACCCGTGGCTTTTTGAAATATTATTTACACATAAAGATAATGATAAGATAAAGATATTTTATTTGCATATCACATGTTTGCATGGTGGTAATAATATTATACTAAGATTAGTATCAACATGTCATACAATTACTAGTGTGCAAATTTACGATATAAACAATTAATGTTATTATGGGAATTAAACAATTACAAATTCTTTACCCTAATGTCATAAAATTGAAAAAAATAATTTTAAACCAAAACATTCATTGAATTATATATGTCCACCATTGAAATTAAATAAGATATTAAAAATTGACAACTAGTCATTTATATTATAATAACATTTGTAAATTAAAATATTTTTAAATTTTATTTTGAATAGATTGACATTTAGGTCCTTTAAATTGTTTGGTAACTTATCATAATTTTTGGAGCCCATACAAAATATACTATTTGCCATTAGCTTAGTTATGCAAGATTGTAGGCAAAGTCTCTCATTAAGTCTATTCCGTGGAACTGACTATGTTCTTGAAAAAAAGGTAAACATTGTTTTTTTACAAATACAACTACTTCAAGCAGTTTCTGCTTAATGGCAGTAGTGACTCTGAATAATGGCTTGCAACTATCTGTCATTTTAATTCCGAATATCGCTCGTAGACACCGTTTTTGTATTTTAAAAATTAACTCTTACTTTCCCCAGAAAATTATACCATATCCAAGTAAAGATTCGATTATGCCATAATTTGCAGTCATTAATGTAGCGGTATTTATGGTCATAGACAGTTTGTGTAGAGCATAAGTTGAGCTACTAATTTTCTTACTAAGCTCTTGAATGTGAATTTTCCAATTTAGCTTTCTGTCTATGGATAACCCTAAGAATCGCATAGAATCTACGTGGTCTATTTTATCATTATTGTATATCAGGCCTGTATTAAGTCGTTCTTGTGTTCTTTGACTAAAATGCATTACATGTCCTTTTCAAATTTATTTTTAAATTATTATTATTATGCCATTAAATTGTAGATTTTAAAGAATTATATATGTCAGTTTCATATAATGTCATTGCAGTTTATTGTTATCCTACTATCATCAGCAAATAATGTCATGTAGATTGTATTAACGCGTTTGGCAAGTCATTAATATAAATAATAAATAGCAAGGGCCCTAAATATTTCCCTGCGGGACTCCATACCGCTCTAGAAATCTATGCGTTATTTCAATTTTATCTGTCGTATCACTTATGCGGCTTATTTCAGTGATTTGACGCCTATTTTCTGGGTAGGAATATATTAGTTGGAGAACGGTGCCTCTTATACCACAAGCTCAAGCTTTTTCTGTAAAATGTTATGTTCCACATAGTCAAAGGCTTGTGTCATATCGCAGAAAACAGCACATACTGGAATACTTTTGTCCATTTGACACATAATATTTTTCAAAAAGTCCAATATTGCAAATATTTATATGGTTATATTTTTATTTTTACGGAAGCCCTTCTGTTCTTTACACAAAATAGTACTTTTTTTCTAGATTGAAACTAATCTCGCCATATAAGTACTTTTTAAATATCTTTGAAAATATAGAAAAGAGTGAAATGTGTCTATATGACTCCACTGATTCTAGACTGCCTTTTTTTTTTAAAGTTTTACTATAGTTAATTTAAGAAGTTAAGCAAATAACTAAGATGACCACTTATATGTACTATATCCATTTACTGTTTTTATTATATGTGTTGCAATTTCATCATATCCAACACTATTTGTGTTCTTCAGATTTTTTATTATTTTATATATACTACTCAAAGCAAAATAAGGGCCACTAAGATTTTTTGATGTATCATGAAAATAATAAAGACATTAACGTGTTTAACTTATGTAACTACAAAATAATGTTATTGATTGTAATATAGGCTAACAATTGCTTAAAATAATGATCATGAACTTTTTTTTATGTTCATAATAAAATAGGCCATTTTGAATGAAAAACATGAACAAAAGAAATCATCATAAAAGACAAACTACTGTTCTTGTCTCTTTTGTTTCCTCTTTCTAACAGCGAGTATGTCCTCCTCTCTTAGCAATACACTCTAGAAGCCTCGTATGCATACTCTGGAGTAAATTCATCACGTTTTCATCTGATCACGTTTTCACTTCGGTACCCGAATTTAAAATGGCTCGGTTTTACCGTGTAAACTAATCCCACCACAAACCATTACGTTGGGACCACCGAAACGGTCAACTTCGTGAATGCAGGACTCCGAAAACCGCTCGCCGCGTCGTCTCCGCGCTCTACCACGCCAATCATCATTAAGAAATTTTACTTTGCACTCATCTGTAAAAAGCACCTTGCCCCACTGATTAATCCCCCAGGTCAAATACTGACGGGAGAATCTTAATCGGTTTGCACGTTGAACCCTGCTCAGAGGATTTCGAACAACTCGTCGACTTGACGTTTGCTGGTCTTCGTGCAATCGATTACGTATAGTTTGCTCACTGACACGGGTAGCCGTTGTCAGCCGTAGGTGGTGCTGCAGCTTAGGGACCGTTGCTGTACGATCACGACGAGCACTTACTTGGATGTACCGATCCTCATGAGTCGTTGTTATGCGAACTCTACCAGAACCAGGTCTCTTGGCAACACTGCCAGTGTCTTGGAAGCGATTCCATACATTTTGGACAGCTCTTCGAGAAAAACCCAACTGCAAACTGCAAAAACGTAACGCTGAGAACGTCCTTCTTGAATCATAATTATGGCTCCGATTGCTATAATTGTATCCGTGTGCCTTCGTACTGGTTGGTGACATTGTTAATGCGAGATGATTAATGAATCAATTAAAATCGAAAAAGTAATATTTTTTTCCTAACGAAATAAGTTAATAAGACAATCAAAGAAAAACAGAAGAGTAACGTCCAGTTATTTTTTTCTTAAAGTGATGGCCAATACTTTCAAATTAGGAACACGAACACATAAAATAAAAAAGGCATAAAAGTCATCAGTTATTTTAACTTTACTAAATTGCACTTAAATGTAAATAAACTAGTGGCCCTTATTTTGTTTCGAGTAGTATATTATGTGGTAGACATAAAGCTGGGAATATTGACCCATTATGACGATGTAAATTATTGACTTTTATTTTATCAGGAAAATAATTATTAAATCTGTTTGCAATTTCTGTTTGATCTGTTATATATTCCTTATTATTATTTTTAATTATTAAAATCGTCTCTTTCGGTCCTTCTTCTTCCCTTATATTTAGACGATTTTAATTAGTTAGTTCCCGCATTGTTCTAGATTTGTTATTAGATGTTAATATTCTATTATAGTTTTGAGCTCGTATTGTGAGTCTAATAATTTTTTTAAATTGTTTAGATTAGCTATCATTATGTGCTTGTCCAATAGTAGTATTACCAACTTTCTTAGAAGTTGTTGCTTCGATTCTCTTTTTATTAAATCTATTTTCGTCTTTATTGAGTTCGAGGTAACGCTGTAATTTGCTATTCTCATATGACAAACTCTCAATTTGTGTACGTGCTACCACAAGTTCATTTTAGAGTGCCAATACACGTTCTTTAAGTTGTTGTAATTCGTTAATGTCGCCGTCAGATATATCGGGCAAAGTGGTGATTGCATTCTCGATTGAAGAGTGCACACTTTGGAAGTAATCATCACTCGCATTAGATAAATCCAGCTTAGAGCGATTTCTCCGAAATGTAATATTGTCAAGGAAGTTCATGTTCCAACGCCCACTGTCTTATATTAATGTTATTTTAGTTGTGTAGTATTATTTTGACAGTAGATGACGTGTGATTATGGGTAGACAAATGTTTTGTGTCAAAATTATTATAATTCACTTTACAAAGTCCTGTTTCTAGTTCACTTTTCGATGTTCACAATAGCCTTGTTATGTTTTATGCACTTTTATATATTTATTGCATAGTTTTATGCTTACACTGATAAAATTAGTTCGTATAATATTGATTTCAATTCGATAAAATCACTTCATGATGGTTTATTTGCAATATATGAACAGTTTCACAGTCAATTTTTCACTGTTGAAGTATTTTATTTACCACTGATTCATCAGTGGTAAATTTCTTACAAATACTTGTGCAGAATAGGCACATTTTTAAATTTAGGATCGTCACGTTTATAATTCAAATTAACTTAATTTACTATTTATAATAAAAAAAAATTACTGTGGAGAATATCGTAACGACTCAAATGTCAGCTGACATAGCAGTATACAAGTATCTGTTATCACTCACGAGACATACAACATGTCACACGAGAGGTTATGTCTTGTCTCCTTCGACGTATAACCTCATGTAAAGTCATAAACATTTCGCATGAGAAACTTCAGATTTCTCTAAAGGACTCTAAATTCAACTTCACCTAACTGGACTCATTTGACAAGGGCATGAGCAATACGCACAACTTGCCGACTCTGCTCTGTAAACTCTGCTCTGGAGCAATTACACTGTCTGTTGTTTAATCTGTGTTGAAGATACAACTTTGTTATCCTAATAATCTCTCACTGCTTTGGCTGCCCAGCTTGAGCAGAAGTAATTACAGCGATAGACGCAGAGGTCATTACTTACGTGTTTTACCGCATCGCCGCGGGTTGCAAGTCCCGGGCAGCGTACGATCATTGTGTGGAGTCGCCAGCCATGTACAAGGAAGGCTACTGCCCTGCCCGAGTGAGCGATGGATTAATACTTAATTTCCCTGCTTTACTGGTTTATATTCGACTGTACTTAATAATATAAAAGTATCAGTAGATTTATCGCACCACAGTATCTTAGCCGCGCGCTAAGTTACTGGTACTTACGTATACAACGGGGAGTACAATATCCTTAGGGTAGCAAAGTAGGGCTTGTAAATTTCTATGAATTACGTGGGTGAAACAGAGGGCCGTAGTTGGTCGTCATGAAAGGCAATCCAATATTCCTTACCACAGTCAGTTTCTTCTGGTAGCTGGTGGCGCTCTCCAGGGGGAACAGCGGACTGTTGTGGCCCACCTGGCGCTCCCACTGTCCGTGGAAGTCGTATGTCATGACATTGATGAAATCCTGAAAATGAAAGTGGTTCGATCACTGCTGAAAATAAGTCCTCGAAATTAGTTTGAACGATGTATATATATATATAGTCCTTACAATCTTTCCTCTACTTGCGAATTTATCTGATCTTATATTAGCTATATCTGAATGTAGGAGAATCTTTGAACACAATGCAGCTAGCTACAATAGGTGACTGTGATGATGCTGATGGCCAAGTTGGTAGACTGCGAACCAATGAATGATGAATGAGGAAGATGAAAGAAAATGGGATGCGACGTCCTACTGTATAAAATCTCCTTCTTCTTCCTCCTTGGTGTTGTGTGACCAGTGAGGAACCTGATAATGACAGCCCCATTCGGCTGCATGTCGGCATGGCACTACTACTTACTACTTACTAGATATAACAACGCGATCCTGCTCGCTATGACCCGCCCGAGTGCTACTTACCAAAAACTTAGCAATTTCGGGAACATCGTATCCTGCGGCGATCGCCTCGAAGGAGGCGGGTACTGCGGCCGTGAGCAGTAGGCGCGGCTGCCCCGACGTCTTGGCCTCGCCCTCGAATGCCAGACGCAGCTCCTTGAGGAGGGACACGAAGGCCGCGCGGTCATCTGCGCCCCTGGAGCATCACATTATAATTATTCAAATTACTTTTTTGTCTTTATTTATTTATTCTTAACGAACAAGGCACACTGTACATGTGTGCACGTCCTGCTTAATTATGGTTCAAGAAAGGAAAAAACAAAATAAAGTAACCTATATCTATCTTTACTTATTGTACGTATCTTGTAACGTAGATTGATTTTTTAATATACAAAACGGATTCTTATTCAGAATTCACGGATAGACAGATCGTTTCCCGAGGAAGGTTTTAGTGTATATTTTGGTCCCTGTTATTCACGGACGAAGCCGCGGCGAATCGCTAGAATTAAATAAAAAAATATCAATAGCCTGCTAAGTGTCAATTTAAGTTGCGACGAGTGGGTACATATTATACACAAGGAAATTAAACGTCTTTGTATTCAGGCAAATGCTACGAGAGCCCGCGAGCACGGCGTGCGTGCGGCGCGGTGCGGCGACACACTCGAGGCTAAACAAAACCCGACGTCTCACATCTCGAATGTCTCTTCGCACTTCAAACAATATATTACATGTACGTCTTGTATGTCACACAGATAAACGGGCTTGTATTATTTATTCATGTATATGAGGATTATATAATATAAAAAGAATATGTTCATTTGTTTGGGTTTCTCTCACAAATACTCAAATGTAATAAAATGAAAGCGTATTACTAGGGGCAATCATACACTTTTATTTTGTCGCTAGCTTTCCTTTTAAAATTGTCACGTTGCCTTAACAAATTTTAAATATGTCCCGACGACTGGTAAAGTACCGTATAAATGCTTATGACAAAAACGAGGCGTAGTTGGGACTCTATCACGAGTTTTATAATTAGATTTCGAACAAACTTTTTATAATTTTGTTTAATATTTTCGAAAATTGTAAATAGTGATTGATGTCATTTCTATGATCTAAATAATTATTTACGGCACGTAAAATAATCTTAAGCCCTTAGTAACATTTTTCTTCCTTCAAGATATCTCATATAGTTAACATTTACACTAAAGCGGTTCAACTACCTCGGGTATTCCCAGTCGATGTCCAGCCCATTGAACTGATAGTCCCTGAGGAACTCGATGGCCTCGTACACAAACTGATTCATTCGGAACACGTTCGAAGTCAGCTCCTTGAAGGGCGTGGAACCGAACGCCCAGCCTCCGATCGCGAGCAGGATCTGTAAATTACAACGAACTTAAGAATAAGAAAATATTGTTGTCCGTCCAAAGGCTTTTCTATTTTGTGTGCAAAAATTACAAATTAAAAATATATTTTAATTTTGTAAGCTACCTAGGCATTAGTTTTATTAGTAAAAAAAATAAGAAGTCTGAATGAGGTCCTCTATGATTTGGGCACTCGTTAGCTCGGAACTACAATTTACCCATTACACGTTACTTACAATGCCAGTGAGCATTTCCTAATTTCATTTCAATACTATTATTATTTTCTAACTAAGGTAAAGTGGTTGACCTATCTTTGTAAACTTTAGTTTTGGTACAGTATTTTGATTGAAATGAACAACTAAACTAATTAATAATAATGATCATGTGTGTGGACCTACCACGTTGGCCTGGCCCAGTACTAAACACCGTGAGGTCACAGGTACTAGAGAACGGACATATATTTATAATAAACAGCAACACATGTTCAAGCTAGCTCCCTAATGGGGTAGGCCGTGTGGCTCTCCGTTCTCTCTGTCACCCTAGATATTAATATACTTAATATTTTTATAAAGGAAGAGTGGAGGGCCAACGTTCTCGCTGCACATGCTCAACAAGGTGGACCGATCTTATTAACAGGCCAGCAAAATAGTAGGCTAAGACCAATGACGGGCATGAACGTGCCTAAGCTCCAGCGATGATCCAAGTACTTCGTTTTAGTTTAGAGAGCAACTGTGCAGGAGGAGCGTCTGGTTATAAGATGTTATTACTTGATTTATGTATGGAACAAAAACACGGTTGTTCCTTTTAGGCACGTGCCCGTTTGAAAAGTTTTGTGTATCAAGGCGCGGATGCATTGACGAATTTGTATCGATATGACGCGACGGTACGCGACTCTCTTACGTAAATCACACTAGAACTACGACTGCGCGATACTGCGCTGAATAAACGTCTCTCGTCTATAACGCAAAAAGATGGAATAATAAATTTATGTCGCGTTGTATTTACTATGCCGCACTAGAATCACGAAGCGCGGTGAGCCATCCTGCAGTGTACATCGCCGTGTGCGCATAGCACCTTTATACCTTTGATCTCGAGCGCGGTGCATTTATATACAATAGTTTCCAAATTTCAGTTACGCGTTTTCATTTGTGACCTGGGTTAGTGATGTCTTATTCAAATCAGGAATATTTTAATATGATTAAAATATTCCTGAATTGAATACGACATCACTAACTCAGTTTATATTCTCACACCCTCTCGCACAGTCTATACCCTTTACCTTTTAAATTATTTTTTTTAATAATATAGGGTCACAGACGAACAATCCGAGCCATACAGCGAATACCGACGCCCATGAACATCGGCATAATTATGCCAATGCGTCGCCTTCCTTTTCACCTCCCCCAATGGGTCATCGATTACTCACAAACTGCACGAAACACGACACCGTAGGTGTCATTTTACGGCGGTATCAATTGATTACATCAAGTGGATTTACATATGGGTCGCTAAATCTTGTATTGTTAACATCGGTGTCATCGTCAGCCTGTAAACATAGCCTGAGAAATTATCTTGTGCACTGGTTTCCAATGAGATTTACCTACGTGTCACACTGAGGGTTTCAGAAGCTCTTTTTTCTCGCTAGAATTTGACCCACTTCCGGAAGTTCTGAAGGTGGGCCCCGATATGTGTGAGGTATGTGGGACCCCTGAGTCGAGATGCGGCTCCAAAGCCCACCACCCAGGGGTGTCCTCGCTCGTTCGCCACTCTGGCACACGACCGCGACTCAAATTGTTAGTAGAAAGTAATTAAAATTATGAATGATGATGTACGCGGATGGTATACGCTCCTGCGTACTCATATTTGCTGCGATATTTAAATTTACCTTCAAGTTGGGATTCTTTTCTCTGAGCGCCACAACTTTATCATACATGTCGGCGTCTTTCTCATCCCCCTCAGCGAGCTTGTGGTCCTTGAGAGTTGCGAAGGCGAAGATGACGTGAGTGCAGAGCGTGGGGTCGATGTTCTCTGGAGTAAACCGGCCGGCGCTCGGCCGCTTGGACGACCAGGAGGTCAGGTAACACAGGATCTGCGGCTCTCTCTCTGTGGACGGAAACTTCTCTGATCACCACATTATGCTTTACTAGTGTCCTATCCCGGCTTTGCACGGATACATCCTTATTATTTGTATTGTGTAGAGATTATAAGTTATATAGTCTACCTACCATTTCAACTCTAGTTAGTGAAAACTCCTATAAACTCCCGGGTTTGTACAATGTACACAATAACAAAGTACACAAGCGAACAGCAATATACGTATACAAATACGCATAGTAAGGTAAAGGCACGTGGTATTAAGACAAAAACGCGCTTAAATTGTGTATATATACTTTCATTATAAATGTATCTACATTCCTATAACTTATATATATATATATATATATATATATACTACTCAAAATAAGGGCCACTAAGATTTTTTGATGATTTGTTTAACTTGATAGAAATATTGTTATTTAACGTAATTAGAGTCAATATAAAGATGAAAAGCAATTATAATAAATAAACAATTGAACAAAACTGGAATTACTCTCTCTATATGACTCATTAAAATTATACTTCTTCGGCTGTAATCATAGATAATATAGAGAAGGGAAGCCACCGTAACCACGTGGCCATTTAATTCAAGAGATAGCAACTGTAGTACACTGTCTCTCCTTAGATAGGACTGTACATATAATATAGATTCAAAGGCTTTAGCGTAGAAGCTCTCGATGTTTGTAAAATTTTGCAAGTACGTCGTGGCCCGGTATTCCGAAACGTTCTTCGATGTGGTGAAAAGTAAAGTACATAAAAGTAACCATTGTGGCAATCCTTTTTCAGCTCAGACACTTTTAGCGTTATATGCACAAGAAGCATTTGTTACGTTGAATTCGTTTAAAAAGCCTGTTTTAAAAAATACTTTAAATGAAAATTTATCAACACATTGAATGCCAGGTACGAGATATCACGTAGCAAATTTTTTTTGTGAGGCCATATACTAGATGTCTCATAGAACTTCAATGGCATGTACTAAGTAAGGGATTTGTGGCACTCTGAGATTGCTTCAACGATATAATTTCGTACTCCGAATTGAACAACCATACTTAAAAAGTTACATTATACAGTACATTTCTTGCAGGTATTTTAGTTGAAATCCTTCAAATAAGTTTTGGCTATCTAACACTGAGCTGTCTTATAAATTAAAGTTCGAAAATCACATCTAAGGTAATAATGTAATCAAGGAAAAGTTCTGATTAACTAATTTATTTTATGACAAGTAAATAATTGTACGTTGTGTAGACGAAAGCATGGTGTCCCTCGGCGCAGATTTATAACGTGATTCTCTACTTGTATGTTTTATTTGCACACGCGATCTGTTTTACCAGAAAGAAAATTGCTCTGCTACAACACACACTTCCATAACAGCAGAATGATTTGATAATGACGCGATAGTCTATTCGCGCTGTCTTTATTTTGCGATTCAGGATGGAAATCAAAATCCGTATCATAATGATACTTACTCATCATCACTAATTCCTCAGTAATAATATTAAGAGAGACTGCAGTGACAGCGGGACCTGACAGCGAGATATTTTTTCCTGAATAAATTTTGCGATGGTAGGCGTGACATCTGTGTGACAAGGTTCAAACGACTAAAACATCACAAGTGCATTAGACAACAAATTAATGCATAAAGTGACGAATAGAAAATCTACGAGTTAACTCGTATTATGCACCTTAGATCGTACATCTAATAAGTGGGGCCTAAATGCGAGCTATTTCGTATACGAGATATTTGAAAACATGTAGAAAAGTCTAGCACTCAACGTGTTAAACAAAGCATCTCTTTCCAATCAATAAATATTTCCTTTTAGTATTGTATTAGTTGAGAATCATAACATTTGGCGACAGAAATTCCCGTATTTTGCGTAAATCATAAAGAGAAACTTGCAAGCGATACATAAGGACTTCATACGTGAACATCAGTCGAAAGTCAGCAATGCCGCTCAGGCCGTAGGAGGTAACATAGAACATATTTCTACACATGCATACTTGCATACAATATACACATACAACATATTTTATGATTCTGTTTATTAAGGCGAATTGTCTATTAAAAATACAATCGAATATCCTAAAAAATTTGTGAACATAAGACGCTGGTTTGTAACTCCGTATGACGTAGGCGAGCGTTCTGCTAATGTGTGGCTCATGATGGCGTTGTGCCGGGACTCCGCTGCGGGGACACAATCAGCGCGGCCTATTGTCAGCGCCGAGCGCCGGCGGCCGCCATTGTCTCCGCTTTACTTGTATTTTTTCAAATGCCAGTCAACTACGGCGGTTTTATTTTTCACTCAAGAGGTATATGCTGCCAGTAGCTCATTAGCATCAGGTAACTTGCGTGTGTCATATATATGTAGAAAAATATAGGCTGTTCGTTTACAAACCTTATCGTTTTCCTACCTTCTTGTCTAGAACCATACGGCGTGCGTTTGATAATATGATATATATATACTACTCAAAACAAAATAAGGGCCACTAGTTTATTTACATTTAAGTGCAATTTAGTAAACTGAAAATAACTGATAAGTAACATTATATTCATATTACGAACTCTTTGGTGTTTGATCTCTTTTATGCCTTTTTTATTTTATGTGTTCGTGTTCCTAATTTGAAAGTATTGGCCATCATTTTAAGAAAAAAATTATTGGATGTTTTTTAATTTATTATTAACTTTTTTCGGTTATTTTAGGAAAATATATTACTTTTTCAATTTTAATTGATTCGTTGATCATCTCGCGTTAATCATGCCACCAGTACGAAGGCACATGGATACAATTACATCAACCAGAGCCATAACTATGATTTAAGATGACTTTTCCTTGATTACATTATTACCTTAGATGTGATTTTCGAACTTTAATTTATAAGACAGCTCAGTGTTAGATAGCCAAAACTTATTTGTAGGATTTCAACTAAAATACCTGCAAGAAATGTACTGTATAATGTAACTTTTTAAGTATGGTTGTTCAATTAGGAGTACGAAATTATATTGTTGAAGCAATCTCAAAGTGCCACAAATCCCTTACTTAGTACATGCCATTGAAGTTCTATGAGACATCTAGTATATGGCCTCACAAAAAAATTTGCTACGTGATATCTCGTACCTGGCATTCAATGTGTTGATAAAATTTTCATTTAAAGTATTTTTTAAAACAGGCTTTTTAAACGAATTCAACGTAACAAATGCTTCCTGTGCATATAACGCTAAAAGTCTCTGAGCTGAAAAAGGAGTGCCACAAGGGTTACTTTTAAGTACTTTACTTTTTACAACATCGAAGAACGTTTCGGAATACCGGGCCACGACGTACTTGCAAAATTTTACAAACATCGAGAGCTTTTACGCTAAAGCCTTTAAATCTATATTATATGTACAGTCCTATCTAAGGAGAGACAGTGTACTACAGTTGCTGTCTCTTGAATTAAACGGCCACGTGTTACGGTGGCTTCCCTTCTCTATATTATCTATGATTACAGCCGAAGAAGTATAATTTTAATGAGTCATATAGAGAGAGTAATTCCAATTTTGTTCAGTTGTTTATTAATTGTAATTGCTTTTCAACTTTATATTGACTCTAATTTTGTGAAATAACAATATTCCTGTTTAATTATATTATATATCCATTCGTTGGATACTTCACGTCATTCATATTTGTTAGACATGAAAGAACGTGTACAGGTATGATAAAATGAAATGTAGAATGAGATATGAAACGAAATATTTGCTTAGTAAATACTTGAGGACAAACGATTATAAAAGCGGAGGGCCTAAATAGTATGGCATATGAGCGTAGGACAGTTCTTATATCGGTAATTAAATAAAAAAGTAATCTCTTTGGACCATTGAAATCCAAGAAATCTTTTTAATTTCACTGATAGGAATATTTAAATCTCAGCTCGTTATCAGGCGGCATGGAGGCCCATACCAATGGCGTATGTTCATTCACTTTAACGTTTTAAAAGTAATACAAGTATCTTCATATTTTGTGAGAAGGTAGATTTCATAAGGCTGGATGGAAGGATGTAATTTTCATAGAGAATTATCAGCTTTACTATTATAAAAATTGAAATAGGTCTCGAAATTTAGTTGGTTAGCTGTTTTTATTTTTTTATTAGTGGTATGATGCAATACTACATTGCAATGGACCATCTCGTTTGAATCTTTAGATATTGCGAAGCTGAAACTATTAAGGTTATCAACGTAATCATGATTATCTATTTGTTATAAGTCTAAGCACGCTTTATAACTATATGATCTCCTCGGTATGAATCTAAGTACGCTCTATAGTTATATGATCTACTTGGTATAAGCCTCAGCACGCTTTATAATTATATGATCTACTCTGTATTAGTCTACGCACGCTCTATAATTATGTGATCTACTTGGTGTAAGCCTCAGCACGCTTTATAATTATATGATCTACTTGGTATGAATCTCAGCACGCTTTATAATTATATGATCTACCTGGTATGAGTCTAAGCATGCTCTATAATTATATGATCTACTAGGTATAGGCCTCAGCACGTTTTATAATTATATGATCTACTCGGTATTAGTCTAAGCACGCTCAATAATTATATGATCTACTCGGTGTAAGCCTCAGCACGCTTTATAATTATATGATCTACTTGGTATGAGTCTAAGTACGCTTTATAATTATATGATCTACTTGGTATGAGTCTCAGCACGCTTTATAATTATACGATCTACTTGGTATGAGTCTAAGCACGCTTTATAATTATATGATCTACTTGGTATGAGTCTCAGCACGCTTTATAATTATACGATCTACTTGGTATGAGTCTCAGCACGTTTTATAATTATATAATATACTTAGTATGAGTCTAAGCGCGCTTTATATATTTTTAACCGCCGTTGACTATAATGAAATAATTATTTATCCGTAAAAATGACTTTTTAATTGATGTGACAGGGGTAAGCTATGGGATGGGAACTTGAAAGTAATTACTCATAACTCTTGTTTTTAATTATTATATTGACTAGCGGAGCAGTATCTAAGTCTGCTGACACCTATAGCCTAACATGAGGCAGAATACCTCCGTGCTTCTCCACCGCTTACTTCGTAAATTTGGACTATAATTTAGAAATACTGAAAAGTAGCAATGGAACCCGAGACTTCCGGACTGCCGTTAATCAAGCTTGCTACACTATCGATGAGGCAATCGAAACCTCCAATTGCAAAATAATATGTTTGTAAGCAGATTTTGGTGTGAGTTGCTGTGTTTAGAAGGTGTCGAAAGTAAAGTTCTGTAACATACATACACTCGTATACACTAAAGCTACTTCTTGATTAAAGTGAAAGTCGGAATTGGATATGTCTGTACCATACGATTTACAATCTGGTGTAATGTTCTGTCATGAGGGTTTCTCTGGTATGCAATTTCATATTTACATTACTATCGACAGACGAAAAAAACTCAGGTTCACCTAGTTAAAGTAAAAAGCGATACTACCAAGTTTTGTACAGTTTACGAGTATGGACAATGTATATGTATAACATATTTTGTAGTCGGTAACGGCGTCTGTAACAAAATATTTTCCAGGCTGTGATCTGTTCCCCTTTACCCCGTATAACCGTGACGTGGCGGCGCTCCCGTGACGGAGCAGTCGTCACTGGACGATGCGGTGAGCTGCCTGCGCGGGGACAGCTCTGTCACGTACGACATGTATATTGCGGCAGAACTCACTGTTCTTGTCCAGGACCGCGGCGTTGTTGTTATTCTTCACGATGTGAGTCTTGGTCGGTTTCTTGACCTTGTTGAGCACCTCGGAGAGGCTGATCTTGATCGGCTGAGGCTTCTCCGTCAGCTCCACGACGACGCTGGACGCCACCGCCGACCAGTCCACATCCTTCGCGTCTTTGCCGCGGGAGATGCCGCGAAGTTCCTCTCTGGAAATTGTATACTTTTCTTTAACATTATTATTTATCTTTAAAATGTGAAATAAGAGGGAACTATTAAAAATCTGTATAGTTATAAAAACACTAAGTAAGAAGTAGTGTTAATGATGCTTTATAGCGGGAATTGGCCGGCACTACTGGGTACGATCGCTCGCATTATATCAAGTAAAGTGATAGCTATACTGTCGCGTTTTGTGCAGCTTCAGAAAGTCCGGCGGTCCACTGAGTAAGAGTGAGGGTGTGTAGAGGTTCGTGTACACACATCTATACGGGCACGTTGAGTGCCTGCGGGCGCCGATAGTAAATCTAACAGTTAAGGATAGTCCCTAAATTATCGTTTGCTCCTGGTGCTCTTAAAAAATGGACTGTTTTTATTTAATTTTTATTCATTCATGGATAACCCGTATTTGTTACATTAATTTAAATTACAAATGTATAGGCGCAGTTAACATTTACAAACAATTTGTTAATTTCGCAATACTCATATACCATACAATAATGTAAGCGAACTAATTCTAAGATAGTGAAAAAAAAAAAACAAGTAATATTTTGGTTAAAGTCTAAACATAGTCTAATTATGAAGTCTCATTTTATAAAACACACAAGTACCTACAGCTTCGTAACATTACGGTAAGGTTTACGAGCACACGGCGTACTTTAAACATTACGGCAAGGTTTACGAGCACACGGCGTACTTTAAATATTACGGCAAGGTTTACGAGCACACGGCGTACTTTCAACATTACGGCAAGGTTTACGAGCACACGGCGTACTTTAAATATTACGGCAAGGTTTACGAGCACACGGCGCACTTTAAACATTACGGCAAGGTTTACGAGCACACGGCGTACTTTAAACGTTACGGCAACGTTTACGAGCACACGGCGTACTTTTAACATTACGGCTAGGTTTATGAGCACACGGCGTACTTTAAACGTTACGGCAACGTTTACGAGCACACGGCGTACTTTTAACATTACGGCTAGGTTTACGAGCACACGGCGTACTTTAAACATTACGGCAAGGTTTACGAGCACAGGGCGTACTTTAAACGCGCAAAAAACTCGCGTGTCTCGTATAGGCGTTCAAACGAAATGCGAGAGCGATACAGCCTTTTAAGCTAAGCACACGATTGCATCAGTGAGTAAAAAGTGAGTAAACATAGCGTGTTCAGTCAGAGAATTGCTTAAACTGTGATTCGTGATAAAAAGACGCAAAACTCACAATCAATCGCGCGTCCGTTTAAAATATGTTGTGTGTTGGCCCATGGAGTTGGTCACAAAATCAGCGTAGCTCGATGTTTGTTCAAGTAAGTAAGAAGTAATTCGTTACATGTTGATTTGCTTTACAGTGTACTAAAATAAAACACTTCTCGGAATGTGCTCTTTTAATGATTCATGTTTTATTCCAGTCTCCGGTCTTCCTAAACAAGCATTATTGTTAATCGTACAAAGGTACGATTAACAATAACGACACGATGTTATATCGGATACTCAAAAGCAAGAGTATTCTTGCTCATGTCTATACACAATGGTCACTTTTCACCATATCTACATGAGGCAATGAAACTAATAGTGAAGTAAAAATGGGCCACTGTGGAGGGGTGGGAGGACGAAGGAGGGCATCGCATCGACATAGTAATTATATGGATGTTCATGGTTGTTAGTCGTAAAAGGGCTCCGATTCCTCGTTCGCCCGCCTATTCTATAAAAGAAATAGAGAAATATCTCGTTGTGTTTTATTATTATTCTTATTATCAAGAGATTTGACGAATCGTCTAACCACAAAGCTTAATTCCAGCCACCGGAGCAGACTGGGTTTCGTAGAGGATTTAGCACCATGGGACACGTTTTCACCATAAGACAAGAAGCACAAAAGACACACGAGTACAATCAGCCGTTGTGCCTTGCCTTTGTAGACTAAGAAAAAGCATTTCACTCTGAAATCTGGACGGTTCTGGTAGCTTTACAGAGATGTCAGATCGATTGGCGATACGTCGAAGTACTGAGAGTATTGTATGACGCTTCTTTTATGTCCGTTCCGAATTGCATCGTGTGTAGTGCGTTTGGTACTTGCAGGACACACAAACAGATGGACGGAGGAGTGAGACAGGGGGATATCATTTTCCTGAAACTGTTCAATAATGCTTTGGAGGACATCTTTAAGACTTTAAACTGGACAGAATGCGGCATAAATATTGACGGCGAGTACCTCTCACATCTTCGTTTCGCCGAAGATATCGTTGTGTTGGCCGAATCGTTGGAGAGCTTGCAGAAAATGTTGCACAGCCTAAATGAATCCTGCCGACGTATTTATTGGCCTTAGGATGAACTTGGACAAGACAAAGGTCATGTTCAACGAACACGTTCTCCCTAGGCCGGTCAACGTCGATGGTGCAATTCTCGTCGTCAAAAGTCGTAGACGAATACGTCTACCTCAGGCAACTATTGCAATTAGGTAGACATAATTTCAAGAAGGACGCCGATAGAAGGATTCATTTGGGTTGGGCAGCATTCCGGAAGCTTTTTTTTTAATACCTAAAAATTGTTTTGTCTTAAAGACCCTTATCTAATATCATTCAATGTGTACATAATGCTAAATACTCGTGTATTTAGATGGCCATAATCGTTTACACAACTGGATTTTACCTAAGAGTATCTTCTCGGAAACAATAAAAACTGTTACGCGACTGGAGTACAGATACTTCGCGCGACTCTGGGAGACGCAGGCGCGGTTATTCTCGGTCGCTCGAGTGCCGTTGCACACGTTTTGTTGTACTCCTCTTAGTTGTTTTCATAACGCGGAACTGTCTAAGTTTTTTAAGGAGTAAACTCTATTCGAAACCTCTTATTGTAGATAATAATAACGTTACTTATTTCAGCTAATGCGCATCATAATGGCATCCGACGCGTCGTGCCGGGCGTCGGCCGACGTAAAACTGTCCGCCATGATGTTGACGCTACTCAGAATGTAGAGACAACTTCGCACGATAGGAGTGTATTATGTAGAGACAACTTCGCACGATAGGAGTGTATTGTGTAGAGACAACTTCGCACGATAGGAGTGTATTATGATCGTCACAGTACATTAACTCCGAAGAGGCTTGCGACGTCGCGTTGTAATGGACCGCTCCAAATGACACAAATTGCGTGGTGAAAGCTAATTTGAGCGATTAGATTTTTGCTTTCATTAGGCATTTTATTGCCAGGATGATACGCTCCAAGAGAAAATGTAATTCCAGTTTCTGATAAATCCTTCCTTGTACAAATGTACTTCCTGGCCCTGTTACATTATAATAGGTGATGTAGAGTCATTATATATTTTAAGGTTCTTTGAAAGATGAAACGTCCCTGTAAAGTATAGCCTATAAATAGGAAAACGGACAATGCCTTAGTAAACTTTGTAAAGTCAATAACAGATTGTAAAAGTAATAGAATAATAATTGTATTCGTAACAGGTTACATGCCTGAATCGCACTAGCACGACCGGGCGTTTTCTTCAAATAATAACACTTATAACAGATTCTGGTGGCCCAAATGGAGGTAGAAGTAAAGGAGGGCAACGTATTTGCTTAGACTGTACGGATTAGACTGTATTGTATGATTGATATCGCAAGCGGATTCCGGACTGCCCATGTGGAGCATCAGGTGAAGGAGACGTCGCAAAAACGTTGCAAATACACGATTCAGATGAAAAATATTCTGCATTCTGTATTTCCAACAAGAGAAGAACAACTTTACGATACGTGTAGCTCACCAACCCATACTATTATTAAGTTCAGATTTTGTATACGAATATATTACAATAGAAGGTAGGTTCGTACCTACCTTCTATTTTTACAATAGTTAGATGTTTATTTTATAAATACCTATGCAATTATATCATTTATAAGTGTAATCAATTATGTGAGACATGTAAAATTAATGTTAATTTAGTGTTAAAATTGAGGAGAGTATGTGAAAATTAATTCAATAGGTCATACTTACCAGTGGGACCTATTATGTAGTAGATACGTCAGTCCAACAAATTCATAAGAGTTTCGTTGCTGTGTCATTCCGATCCCGCATGTCCATTTTCATATTCTAACGAGTTTACAAACATATGACTGAGCCCGTTGCCACCTTCGCCTGCCACATGGACTTACTGATGAGCTCGTCATGTTGTAGTAAAAGGCACTCATTGAAGTATCTTGACACTGTCCCAACCACGGAACTGATGCTTTCGTATAAGGTCAGTTTACGTTTTTGCATCTGAATTATGGAAACACTGAAGCTTATTCTGCAGAGACTCATCTAGAGTTACAATTGAGAATTTGAACGCAAAATACACCACTGGCGCCTGCAGAGCTCTTAATCTTTTTGAGTGCACACCAGCAAAATGGTGCATCTATTTTTATATTAACCGTACCTACATACCCCACAGACTGGTCCCCCTGCTACCCACCTCGCTACGTGCGTATCTAGCTGGGTGTGACAGGGCTCCACGTACCTCATGGCTCCGATGAGCGGGTACTTGACGTCCCCGCCGCAGACGCCGCCGCTGAAGTCGTCCATGTCCACCGTCCACACCATGGCGCCGCCGAAGCCGTTGTCCTTGATCCATCTGATACAAATGACACTTTGAATACTGTTCCTTACGCTCTAGTATATATTTTAAATTACAGCTGACCACGCGGAGCTCCTGTAGGGCTTCTCATTTTATTTTCAATTACAGGCCCTTGTAAATAGTGTTGTCTACTGACGTAAAGTGCACCAACTGGTGCACTTTACGTTAGACAACAGTCGCTCGCTAGCTCATGCGGCGTCCCCCGTGTTTCCAAATTCTTCATTATGTAAGTGTATTTAATGTATTGTACCTCATTTTGTTTCTGATAGATTTCTCATCGTCGAAGCCGACCCACTGGTCCCCGTTGATGGCGTACGGAACCTTCATCTCGTCGTCCCACACGTATGTGCCGCCGTTACGGAGAATCTCACATATCTAAAGTTGTAAATGGATATAAATTACGAATAAACGCCATGACTATAAGCGTCACACCTCAATATAACGTGTACAGTTTATATAGAGCTTTACGACAAGGAAAATCAACGCTTTCCATTTGAGACCATCAGCAACATGCATAAGAGATTATTTAGAACTAAACGAAATACTAAATATAAGAATACAACACAATGTTCTCGAAGTGTATCGAGAAAGTTCTATTCACTTTGCGTTTGTAAATCAATATTTGTTCATATTTCGCTTGGCGGACTCAAGCGAGTTGTCGACAGCAGGGCGAGAAGAGCCGCACCAGCTGCGCCACGTAATCACATGTTTTTACTTCTCGCATTTTATTGCTCAAGTACTTTTCTTGCTCATATTGTTTTATTGGACCAATTCTTATTCGATCGGTAGGTTTGTAGTGTAATAATTGTTAGACCATATACGCTTTGTATTCAACTAAATTAATGTTTTTATTGTTTTATTTTATGAAATTATTCTAGGTGATCGCATCTCATAATAACTCACAACACACATGTATGTGTGTGAGTTTTGGCATAACTCGTTTAGAGGAGTTAAAAGAACAGGCTACTAATCAGTAAAGTAGTAATAGTATCAACTTATTATTATAGACTGTAGTCATAGTAATATTTATGGGTTCCGAGTAAATAGGTAGTAGTGATCTTCATATGAGGATTTGAAAGGTCTGGCAATATTGTATACGCTCAACGTTACCATAGTTCCAGCCTTGTCTTGGCTCAGTCACCCGAGGTGACCCTAACGTCTCTGGCGAAGACAATTGAACCGATTGGGCCCCTTCACAACTTTCATTCTTAGTCACACGGGACCAGACACGGGAGCAAGAGTGGAACCAATTGCACTGTCCAGAAGTTGGTGGGATTGTTCTATTGGGCGCGACACCCCTTTGAGCAGATGGCGTCGGTCCTACAGCAGCACCGCACCTAAAGTCAAAATATAGCCCGTGCGATGAATTTAATAGGTAGGTTTATGACGGCACTAGTTTGTGTCGCGGGACACCGCCGGGGCCACCGACAGCGCTCAAATGCAATCCTCGCGTAACAAACTATCGTTTGTAAGATGAGATAGTGTATATAAGCTCACTTCGTAGTAGGCGAGGAAGCCGCTTTCCTTCGTGTACTCCCCAGCCTTGCCGCCGCCGCTCGCCGGCGAGTTCACTTTGAAGTTATTTGGGTTGGACAGCGTGAACGAACGTCCGTATGTTGGCATTCCTGAAGATGTAAAATATCATAAGAGGTTGTTTTATTAGTGGCTAACTACAACACGTGTAACTGTTTGTCACTGGAGGGACTACATCAAGTTAGTGAAAATGTATGAATAAAATCATAACGAATGTACTAGCTCCTGCAGTTTATTCTAATCAGGAACTTTGTTTGAAGATTCCTACGCAGTCTGGTTTCTATCCCGGGAGCTCCCTGCAATAACTTTACTAGTAGTGGCCGATTCTGGACGGAGGTCTCCTGTAGAGACGCAGACGCAGCAGCAGTGGTAGTGCGCGAGGTCCATGTCCATGCTCAGGCCTGTACACGTGGACACCACGATGATGACAGAACGACATTATTAATATTAAAACATGTAGGAGCGTTTCAAGGAAATGTATTCAGCTGGAACTGCAAAAAACCCTTCCGCGCCCGGCGTCCTGGAATAAATTTTCGATTGAACGAAATTCCCAAACAAGTTTCGTATGAAAAATAATAGCTTTGCTTCTTCTGTACGTTCGCTAGTTTATAGAAATGGGTATATATTTGTAGAGTTTTTGTATTGACTAACGACCAGTCGCGTCGACCCAACCGCAGCAGTTGCGCTACCGAACATTTCACGAGTTCAAAATTAACAAGCTTATAAGTATTGATCCCTCTATACACTATGAATCCGTTTATATATTTTATTCTTAAATTAATGGGTCTTTTGATATTTATTGTATTGTTTTCTTGATTAGGATCTAGGTACATTAGGGTACATTTCAATTTCATATTAACACCACGCCTTGACTGTCAAAAATGTGGTCAAATTGACAAGAGTAATGTTTATGGTAAAATATAAAAATTACTCAATAGAAATCATTACTTACATTAGATGCCATATTATTATTGACATGTTATTGTTCTAGACTCTAGTAGGTGGCTCTAGAGAAGCTTCGCATAATTGAGACTAATTCCTGTTTAGATTTTATTAATTTCGGTGATATTTAACAATGGAGGGATAAGGGCGGCGGGGATGTTCATAAGGTACATAGCGATGTGATGAGGAACTCCGAAATATATTAGCCCTGTAATGATTTACCTTAACTGATCGCGACTGGACCTAGGCCAAGGCACTTCAATTACACAAGCAGCCAGCTCAGTATGATGTTTAATATTGCAAATAAATGTCTCAGAAACCTCAAAGATCTTCAGATATGTAATCAGCCACGTTCTGCCCACTACCGCATGTAGGATCTTTCTCCCGCCACTTTCGGGCCGAGTGAGGCATTTACCAATGATCAGCTTCTCCTTGGGCGCCCCGAGCTTGACCCACAGGTGCGACGCGTGGTCCACGGACAGCTGCTTCCGCCACTCGGAGTCCGAGGAAGGTGAGTACAGCGGCGCGTTGTGGCCGGTCTCGCGCTCCCACTTGCCGTGGAAGTCGTACGCCATTAGGTTGATGAAGTCCAGGTAGCTGCGGATGGCCACGGACACCATGAGGGGGCGACATACGGAGTACTTTACTGATGCTTACAGCTAATGGGGGTGATGCAATAACATCAGTTAAAATAAAGTGTCCAAAGGCATTACCGGACAGTTTATGCACGTGGTATGTATATTAATTAATCCATGGTTTTTTTCGCAATAAGTTGTTTGAAAGAAAGAAATGAGCAATTAGAGGATTACATTGTTGTCCGTCTGTAATCAGTATGTCTCTCAAGAAAAGCTAAAAGGTATTTTAACTCCTCCCGTTGGTGCGAACCCTCGGTGTGGGAGGCCCACAAACACTTGGCCAGTTTTTTGTATAGTATAGATATCTACAGCATTGATGTATTCTTCCCCTTTTTTTTGCTGGGGCCAGCGGAAACTAATAAGCCACATGAAGTGCAACAGCATGATCATCACTAGACGCAGCGCTGATTTTGCCGGTGAGCGAGGGTCAGTTGGCGGCCGTACCGGTGCGAGCACGCTACAGCACGGCCCGCCGGTCCTACCTTGTGTTAGCACTTACCTAGCGACTGCGGGTACGTCGTAGCCGCTCTTGATGTTGTCGGGGCCGACCGGGACGGCGGCGGTGAGGAGGAGACGGGGCTTCTTCACTTCTTGTGCCTCCGCCTCGAAGGCCTCGCGAAGCTCTGCGGACAAAAATATATAAAATAGTAATTTAATCAAATACACAAATAATATGTCTATGTCAGCCTACACTCTATCCTCTAAACAGGACGGTTGCTCGTCATAGCATTTTGAATCTCCCAGTACCTACCTGGTATCGTGCATAGCTTGGATCGTCCCTGTTTTCAGGATGTAGTTAAATTTGTTGTGTGGGGTGATACTAGTGCGAGTAAGCAAGTAGATAACTAAATATTTTGTTAAGGCTTCGTGAGGCAAACGTGTACCTTACACGAGATGGTGATCGAAGTGAGCCGAGAGGATGACATCGAGTAGAGTGCCGTCTTTGGAGCCTCGGATACGATTGTGTCTGCGACCTCGTAACCCCTGACGCCCACGTGTGAGTCCACAGTGAGCGAACTTCAATTCCGCTACACATCAGTGTATGGATACATTTGAGAATAAGGCAAGCTTCGTATCTGCCGAGATCACCACCATTAGTTCTTCCTAACAAATGTTGTATACTGTTTTTGCACTCTGTTAAAATAACAATTATACGGTATGTCATCGAGTATATGTAGTGTACGGTTTCATCACTTATGTCGTTTCGACTATCGTCACGAGTGTTTTCAATACGAAATTTGGTCCTAAAAACTGTAGGTTCATCGTAAAACGCAAAACTAGAACCGAGTCTACTTTTGGAACCACCAAGATACATTTGACGATGATTTAAGAGCTGTATGTCTAGCATTCAGTTATAGGAAAACATATTGAAATCTGTAATCTACATTACACTGTTTTCCAAGTGCATTCTGCAATTAGGAATTTACGACAACGAGCACTTAGTAACAAAAGTACGGGTACATGGGTACAA
>JAFELO010000851.1:196555-210677 GCA_017140195.1 Eumaeus atala
GGTAGCTTAGAGCCAGGAGACGGACATATGATACTTTCTATCCCGTTCGACAGCGTTCCTGTGTGACTTGACATGAAACGTCAGTCACTGTAAAACGTGGTATAACAAAAAAGAATCAGACTTGGAATAACAAAACGCAAATGACAATTTGATATTTGTAAGAAATCAATATTAAAACTATTTCTATTAAATAAATAATTAAGAAGTGGATTGAAGTGAAGTGAAGTTTAATTAAAAGTGAAGTGAAGTTTAATTAATAATGCCGCGACCAAGACGATCGAATCTTTCCCGACAAAGCCGTAATGCAAGAAGAATACAAAATACTGCAAATGAAAGGACTGAAGAAGAACAAGAAATTGCACGTGAACAGTGCCGCGATAGTATCACTCGACTTCGTGCTTCTCAATCACGAGAGCAAAGAAGCAGCCCGTGAAACAGCTCGGTTGGCAATGCAGAATTGTCGAGCGAACAACAGAAGGCAATAAATAGAAAATTTGCGACGCAGAACAAGATATTTAGGCGATTTGAATCGAGCAGCGTTTCGATACGATTGCAGCAATGATTACAGCTTGCATCCTAGCGTTTGCAAATGGACGTTGTTTGCGAGTATTGTGGTGCATTGAAGTTTTCCGGAGAAACACCTGGATTATGCTGCCTTAATGGTAAAGTGAAATTGCCAGTGTTGACTCCGCCACATGAGCCTTCATTCATTGCTTTGTGGCGAAACACAAGAATCACGCCACTTTCTTGCAAATACTCGAAAATACAATTGTTTCCAAATGACGTCATTTCGGGCAGACATTATCGAAGAAGGAGGATTTAATCCGACATTTAAGGTATTTATTTTTGTACTTATATAGAATGTAGTTAAAGAATAACTTAATTTATCTATTGGTGCGTATTATATTTGCTAATACTGAACTCTACTCTCCCACAGAAAACGTGTTTATAAACCAGTTAATACTGTCTGGTTTTTATTTTGTAGATACAAGGAGAGATTCACCATCGAATTGGATCATTACTACCTTTCGAAGATACACATAATAAATTTTTACAAATATATTTCATGGGCAACATGGAAGAACAACTTGATCGACGCCTAGGGATCAATGCAGGAATGAAGCGAGCAATTATTCAAGACTTGCAGTGTCTGCTTCATGAACATCATGCGTTGGTCAGGTTGTTTAAGAGTACTTTAGAGCGCATGCCAAATGATGACTATAAAGTTGTCATCAAAGCAGATAAACGACCATCTGGAACACACGAACGCACATTTAATGCTCCAACAGTAGACGAAGTTGCCATCCTGATTGTTGGTGAACAATTGGAAAAACGCGATATTGTGCTTACACGTCGCGATACTGGGCAACTGCAACAAATATCTGAAACTCATCGATCATATGACGCATTGCAATACCCACTGATGTTTTGGCAAGGAGAAGATGGATATTATTTTAATATTAAAATGATAAATCCATTGAATGGTAAAGTATCAGTATCTTAATAATGGTTAATGTCTGTATTATTTGTCTTTGACATGGTTAATTATCAAATTTTTAATTTCAGGCGAAGAAACTACAAAGAAAGTTAGCTCAATGAATTATTATGCATATCGTTTGATCATTCGTCAAAATGCTGACAACTATTTGCTGCGGTTTCGTCAATTATTTCAGCAGTATTGCGTTGACATGTATGTAAAAATAGAAACGGAACGTTTAACATCTATTAGGTTGAAGCATGCCAAACTGCGTTCTGAGGAGTACATCCATTTACGTGGTGCAGTTAGTACTGAAGGAAATGCAGCTAATGTTGGTCGATTAACTATTCTGCCGGCGACGTACATTGGTAGCCCACGTCATATGCATGAATATGCACAAGATGCAATGACATATGTTTGTCATTACGGCCGGCCAGATCTCTTTATTACTTTTACCTGTAATCCAAAATGGATAGAAATTACTCAATTGCTGCTTCCCGGATAAGCATCAAATGATAGACACGACATCATAGCACGTATATTCAGGCAAAAAATTCGGTCCCTGATGAACTTTATTGTTAAACAACGCGTCTTTGGAGATACGCGATGGTGGATGTATTCAATCGAATGGCAAAAGCGAGGCCTGCCGCACGCAGATATTCTTATTTGGTTAGTGGAAAGAATTCAGCCTGACCAAATAGATGATATCATATGTGCAGAGATTCCTGATCATGAAGTCGATCCAGACCTACATGATATTGTTACTACTAATATGATTCATGGACCGTGTGGTGCCATCAATCCCCAATCACCTTGCATGGTCGATGGAAAGTGTTCTAAACGATATCCACGGAAAATAACGGCGGAGACTGTCACTGGCAACGATGGATATCCACTTTATCGGCATCGATCACCATATGACAACGGTCGAACTGTCACAACAAAAGTGAAAAGAATGGATTTCGTTGTCGACAACAGTTGGATTGTTCCATATTCGCCACTTATTTCTAAAACGTTCAAGACACATTGCAACGTTGAATACTGCAATTCAGTTAAGTCCATAAAATTTATTTGCAAATATGTCACGAAAGGCAGTGATATGGCGGTTTTTGGATTGCAATCCTCAAATACCAACGATGAAATTTCACGCTATCAAGTTGGTCGTTATGTGAACTGTAATGAAGCGATTTGGCGTATATTCGCATTTCCAATTCCCGAACGTCATCCTACTGTTATACGTTTGGCGGTGCATCTGGAAAATGGTCAACGAGTATATTTCACGGCTTCGAATGTTACGTAACGTGCTGAAACACCTCCAGCAACTACATTGACCAGTTTTTTTGCAATCTGCCAAAGCGATCAGTTTGCACGAACTTTGCTTTACTCGGAGATGCCACGTTATTATACTTTCAATGCTTCATCCAAGAATTTTCAAAGACGGAAGCAAGGTGATGCGGTTCCTGGGTATTCAGGTGTGCGTTCTACTCATGCTCTTGGTCGTATGTATACAGTTCATACAAAGAATGATGAATCTTTTGCGGTTGTTGCTGGTAAATGTGCGTGGTCCAACTTCATTTGAGACCCTACGAACTGTTAATGGTGTAATATTCCCAACAAATCGTGCTGCATGTGAAGAATTGAACTTATTAGAAAACGATACCCATTGGGATACGACAATCGCTGAAGCCACTATCTCTGCATCTCCAAGTCAGATACGCACATTATTCGCTATCATAATTTCGACATGTTTTCCATCAAACCCATGTAACCTGTGGCACAAATACAAAGATAGTATGTCAGAAGATATTTTACATCAAAGTCGTGTCAGTTCCAGAAATGACGATATTGAGAGGAATGAGGAGATACAAAATCGTGCTTTACTCTTGATCGAAGATATGTGTTACCTCATGTGCGGTAATTTATATTTCCTAGATGCCCCTGCTGGAACTGGCAATACATTCCTTATGTCATTAGTTTTAGCAACTGTTCGGGCGAGATCCAACATAGCGGTTGCAGTTGTTTTTCTGGAATAGCAGCCACATTGTTAGAAGGATGCCGTACGGCTCATTCAGCATTCAAATTACCGTTAAATCTTCAAACTATTGAAGAGCCAACGTGTAATATTGCAAAACACTCGGCAACGGCCAAAGTTTTAGCGGCATCGAAAATTATCATTTGGGACGAATGCACATTGGCGCATAAACGTGCATTAGAAGCACTTAACCGAACATTAAAAGATTTACGCAATGATTTGAGATGTTTTGGAGGAGCAATGATTTTACTCTCTGGCGATTTCCGCCAAATACTGCCAGTAATTCAAAGATCTACGGCTGCCGATGAAATAAACGCTTGCCTCAAATCGTCAAATCTATGGCTCTATGTGAAGAAACTGCAGCTGACAACAAACATGAGAGTTACATTGCTTAATGGTACATCTGCTGAAGATTTCTCGGAGCAATTGCTGACTATCGGTAATGATCAAGTACCTGTCGATGAATCGAGCGGATTAATATCATTTCCAAATAATTTCTGTAATTTTGTCTCATCAAAAGACGAAGTTATCAACAATATATTTCCAAATATTATTTCTAACTACAAAAATAATGAATGGTTGAGTGAGCGAGCAATTTTAGCGACTAAAAATAAAGATGTAGATGACCTGAACTACATAATTCAAAATAAGATCATTGGAACAATGCATTCATTCAAATCTATCGACTGCGTCACAAATGAAGATGAAGCCACCAACTATCCAATTAAATTTTTAAACTCTTTGGACGTGCCTGGCTTACGACCGCACAATTTACGCCTAGAGGTTGGCTCCATAGTAATCTTGCTTCGAAACATAAACCAACCAAAACTGTGCAACGGTACGCGTTTGGTGGTTAGTAAACTGATGAACAATGTAATTTACGCTACGATAATGATAGGAAAATTAAAAGGTGTGGAAGTTCTCATTCCGAGGAACCCGATGATCCCAAACGATATGCCGTTTGAATTTAAAAGACTTCAATTTCCGATACGTCTTGCATATACGTCTTGCATTTGCCATGACCATCAACAAATCACAAGGCCAATCCTTAAAAGTTTGTGGTTTAAATCTAGAGCATTCATGTTTTTCCCATGGTCAATTATACGTGGCATGTTCACGGGTCGGAAGACCATCTGCGTTGTTTGTTTTTGCGCCTGATAATAAAACAAAAAATGTCATGTATCACAGGGTACTTAAGTGAAGAGCAACCTATGTACAAAAATACAGAAATAATAATGAATGATTAATGTAGTTATTTAATTATTTTTTGTATTTTTCCAATAAAAAAAAAACACAATCTGCTTATTTATTGCCATTAAGGCGGAACAAAGTTGGCCGAGTCAGCTAGTATAATAATATAATATAAATAAGTGAATCCATTTGACGTATGACCAGGAATTCAGAAGTATATAGGACGGTATGTTTGTGGACGTTTATGAGCGACCGCAGCAACTAGCGGCGGGTGTCGCGTGTCGCGTGTCGGGTGTCGGGTGTCGGGTGTCGGGTGTCGGGTGTCGCCGCGGTGTCGGTGACGAGGGTAGCCGGGGGCCGCCAACACTCCATTAACGTATCTGTCTGCGGCAGCCACTTCGATACATGTGTGGTCGAGGTAAATAGCAAGGAACCCTTAAAGAATCAATTGGCTGTCTCTGTTCCGTCCGCCTCTGAAGATAACCGTGTAAAATATAAAGTTGTTCTAGGTTGTTTCTACTCCTGCTGTGCCAGTGACCCAGCATCATGGAATTTGTTAAGAAGTGATATAACACCAAACAGGGTAATTTATCAATATACTAGCGATCCATCTCGGCTGCGTCCGTGCATAGCAGGGACCGGACTTTAACAAATTATAGACTAATACCTTCATCGAGCATCATAGAGCGATTGGTTGAAATGCCAGAGCCATGTGGCCCCCATTCATTAACGAGGAGATGAATTCGATGTCAGCTGGTAGGTACAACTACCATTAAACATGTGAATCATAAAAAAGAAATAGTTTCGACTGTGCGCACCGAAGTACTGAAGCACTGACTCACTCACTTTCCAATCACACAGTAACTGCGCGGTCGTCGTAGCGTTACGTGATGGCGTCTCGGTGACACAACGAGACCTCACGCACGTAGAGGTGGGGACTGGGGAATGTGATTCGGGGTCTAAAGACAAAATTCAGTCCCTCAGTGAGCTCCGGAGCTTAAAACGTTTATAGTAACTTGCAGCATGTCGTTGGAGTAATTTGTTGTAGTTCGTAGGTCGGGTAGGTTCATGTCTAGGCGCTTACAGTAAAGGTTAAAACCTTCCCGACAGGTGCCGCCAGAGAGGAAGGAAGTACAGATATGCAGGGAGTAGCAGTCCCTGCTGTCCACTGTCGAGTAATTTATAATACGATCTTTTCGTACTTTAAATTTCAGTTAAATTACAAAGTAAAAGGTATTATAATAAGTGTTAGATTTGTCAGTTTCGATTGTTTAGACAAATCGAGGCTGGAGTTGTATAGCCTAGAAGTTAACTAGTTTTGTCAGTTTCGATTGTCTAGACAAATCAAGGCCGGAGTTGTATCGCCTAGAAGTTAACTAGTTTTGTCAGTTTAGATTGTCTATACAAATCAAGGCTGGAGTTGTATCGCCTAGAAGTTAACTAGTTTTGTCAGTTTCGATTGTCTAGACAAATCAAGGCTGGAGTTGTATCGCCTAGAAGTTAACTAGTTTTGTCAGTTTCGATTGTCTAGATAAATCAAGGCTGGAGTTGTATCGCCTAGAACTTAACTATTTTCTCCTAAAATACTATGGAAGAAGATTTTTCTTTACTCTTAATTGGGTATCAATCTCTTACCTTTGAGCAGCAATACGTAATTCTTCTTGTCCTCGCCGCCCTTGGGGTACTCCCAATCGATGTCGAGCCCGTCAAAGTTGCGGTCCCGGAGGTAGGGGATGGCCGAGTAGATGAAGGTCTGGCGGGAGTACCTCGAGGTGGCCATCTCTTTGAACTTCTGCGTGCCAAACGACCAGCCGCCTGTAGAACACATTCATACAATCAAAAATCTACGTCAATACAGATATATTGTAGACTAGTATGTGTATATAGATAGATATATCTATCGAGATGTATATATCGATTGATTGTTTATAAGTCCACTCAGTCCACCCGAGACCATGGTTGCTGGAGAGCCCCTGAAGCGTGGGGCTAGCTAAATAATTAAATAAACAGCGATAAAAGCCGTAAAAGAACTTTTATTGTAATGTTTTCTTACATTTTTCCTTCGTTTTTAAATACTTTGTGTGTGCAATGTGACTTTCATCACAATTCATTTTCAATTTTTAGTGTAGCCAAAAATTGGAATATCAAAAAAAGTAAAGTAGAAAAAAAAAAAACATATTTTGTATAATATATTGTAAAAAAAAATATTTTAAGTAAATAATGTGTTTGAAGTTGGAAGACTGGATACGAGTTTGTATAAAAAAGACTGAAACAGGTCTTTATTTGACTATCGTGAACCGGTTGTAGACCCATGTGCTATGTGTCTGCTCTATTTATAGCCAAAAACTCTTGTGTCTTGTGTCGGAGCTGTAGTACGGTGCAGGTCATAATGTTGGATTGATATTTATTAACTAAAACTCTTGCAAAAAATTGACAAAGTACAAATTGACCCTGTGACCTACGAGCGCGCGCATGTCCTCTGTTGCGCCGACGTTCAAACAATAATTCCGAGCCCTTATTTGCTTAGGTATTCTGTTAGCATTTGTCTCTACAGATATTGATAGCAACAAACATAGCTCACAATGGCGGCTTTTCACAAATACCACAAATACCAGGACAGGGCACAAAAACATCGATACAGGGCCATTGTTGCGACACAATCTTATGTAAATGGGATCGCTTTTTGCGCTTGGAAATAGGTGAAAATGCTTTACCGTGGGAAAACGCGTGTTCACACGAGCGATTTGTGAGCGTAATTTGTTGCACCAGATTTTGTAGGTTTCTTTTGTTTAGAAAATTACATTCATGCAAAAAGGCTTCTGCGTTCGAGCAGCAACGTTTAGCAGACGCCGGCTCTGCGGTTGTCATAAATCACTTTACTTGGTTGACGTCGATTTATCTGTAGTGCAGGAAATGTCATGTAATCTGATTATTTCATAATTAACTGATATATATATATATATATATTTTATAACACAATGAAATCAATTTATTTCTGTTAGCTTCAAAAACAGTTCAAACGTTATTATTAAATACAAAAAATATTACAAATAAAAAAGTAACTATAATGTTGTGTGTATGTAGAATTTTAGGAAGAGACAGCGCCATGCTGCATAGGAAAAGTAGTGCCATGCCGCATAGGAAAAGTAGTGTCATGCTGCATAGGAAATGTAGTGCCATGCTGCATAGGAAAAGTAGTGCCATGCTGCTTATGACAAGTAGTGCCATGCTGCATAGGACAAGTAGTGCCATGCTGCATAGGACAAGTAGTGCCATGCTGCTCATGACAAGTAGTGCCATGCTGCATAGGACAAGTAGTGCCACGCTGCATAGGACAAGTAGTGCCATGCATGGTGCATGATACTACATCCTATGCGACGGAATTGGACCGGCCGTATTACTCACATAACACATTACTCACATAATACCGCCGTGAAGTGACATCTCCAGTATCCCGTTTCGTGCGGTTTGTGAGTAGCCGGTGGCCCATTTGGGGGAGAGAAGGAGGGCAACGTATCGGCACAGTAATTATGTGGATGTTCATGGGCGTCAGTAGTCGTAAAAAGGCTCCGAATACTCGTTTTCCCCCTATTCTATAGAAAAAAAATGTTACGTAGATGAGTATTTAAATGATGCCATCATTGTCGGCTTACTTTCGATTAGTTCTGCAGATGTGACCGGTAGGTGTTGTCCTTAGTTGGCACATGTTCTGCAGATGTGACCGGTAGGTGTTGTCCTTAGTTGGCACATGTTTATTTAATATTCAAATAACCCAGCAGATTTATAGATTCAAATATTTAACGCTCGTCTGTCTGGCAGTGCAATCTCTAGGAAAGTTACACAATGCTTGCATCTACAAGTGCACGTCAGCAGAGGTCAGCTCCACGCGGCGCGCAGCTCGCCGGGTCCCGCCGCACCGCGTGGTGTGGTACTAGTGCTCACTCACTTTTACTGTCTCCATTTGCGTCTCGGGTGTCACTTTCTATTGTGGACTGAGGAAGTACAGCGCGCGTGGCGCAACAGTAATTATATGTGACATTTACATAATCTGTTGTTAGACGTATCACATCACATGCCCGTGTATTCAATTGTAGGCTTTTAATAATACTCTTATGAGAGACCATCGAATCTCCAAAAAGAACAGAATTCTACAGCACACATTGATAGCAGAGAGTTATTCGATTTGGCCGAGAAAAGATAAACAACATTATATGGATTTTTTTATATTATGAGATATTGAAGTGAAGCTGGTGAAAATCAGAGCTTAGGTCATCGAGTTCGCTTCATATACGCGTACTCATGAATAATTTGATTTTATTTTAATTTGCTGTGTAAATTATATAAAAAGTGACGTAAGTATTTGTTCTGCATCTTGATCTAGATGACCGCAGCAGCAACAATACGGATTTAGCCAGCTGAGAACTCGCCTGTGAGTGTGTCGCATGACATGGAGTCGCGCAGACGTCAACGGCGTCGTATATTGTATGGAGAAAATGTAACTTGTTACGTATTTTCTTTCTTGCAACGTTTTACTAAATTATAAAATGTATTCTATTTTAAACGACAGAAATGGTCCCAGTTCTTTATCTATACAAAATAAAACCGTTAATGGGATGATTAAGTGAAGAATTTATTGATCCTCCTCAATCATTAGCGAAGTGAGTCGGACTCCGTGGAACTCCTGCGACGAATTCGTAATGTTTCCAAACCATACCGACAAGGTTACATCACGATATATAATAAAATTACCGAATCTCGCGAGTTGTGGATTGTAACGTACGATTTAATAACACCAAGGAAACGTATTGTGCGAACCCATCCGTTATACATTAACAGCGTTACGTGACCTAATTAGTTTTACTTGGTATGAATACAGGCAATAGATTGTATTACATTATGTTTCCTGTAATAAAGTCAAAATATAATTGACGTGATATGAGATGATAATAATTATGAGCAACATTAGTGAGCTGGTCGGGACGACAACGATCTCTAACCTAGACTATTGCTGTATTTGCTTCACGGTGAATGACAGTCCAGCAAGATTTCTGGTATCAATTTGATATGACACGAGCACAGAGTATACATTTTGGGTATTCGTCCATAAAAGTTTTCTTCGGAATATATCGAAAAAAAAATGTATCGATAACAAAAACAAAATAATTTGTAATTTAATTTGAAACCACCCATCCCTCGTCACACTGAACAACTGTTGTCGAGGCGCATTTACACAGCTGTTGTAGTTCAGCTGAGCTCTTGCTTTGCTCTGATGGTTCTTTATCACATACACAAGATCTTCAAAACTTTAAATTCATAATAAAGCGCTGACCATGGTTAAGAAATTTTGTGAACACAAATTGTAGATAACTTTCAAAGTTTGGCTGATCTGTTAGGGTTTCTCCTCAGGGTCATCAGGCACTGGGGACCTCCTTCTTATGGGCACTATATCCTACCTCTGTAGCAAATTTCAGTTCTCCAGGTTTATGAGAAGTACAAGTTCTAAATAAATGATCAGCGAGTCAGTGAATGAATGAATCAGGGAGTGTTAAATTACCATAACTTATCTTTTGCATTACTTAGGAAATAAATAAATAAGCTACACATGACATTCTGTAGTTTAAGTGCTTGCCTACTAGATATTTATAGCATCCTGAACCTACTCAGAGGTCCTCAAATAAGGGTGTGTACATGAAAATATACTGAAATGGTCATAGAGAATATACTGAAATGGTCATAGAGAATATACTGAAATGGCCATAGAGAATATACTGAAATGGTCATAGAGAATATACTGAAATGGCCATAGAGAATGATGTTTCTGCGCTCGACGAGGCGTTACAGTGCAGACGATATGTAACATCACATAGAACAACTTTAACAAATTTTCGTACTTTTGAAAATTTGTTATATTTTTCCAATATAAACATAAATATTAATTTAATGATCCAGTTGAATGTTATATACAACATTCTTATAAAGAGTGATTTAACGACAGAAAAAAAATGCAAATAATGTTAAGGTATCGAGTTCAACATTACAATTATAGTTCTACGAGTTTCAACAAGCCGTTGTGGTCGCTGGTGATATAGAAACAAGTGCATAGACGCGTGGATATATTTATGATCAGTAGACAATAATACGATGAATGAATGAAGGCGGAGACCCAGGACCATAGTGTTAACACATCAGGAAAGAATCTGCTTTGTCGACGACGATAAAAGAAAACAAAAACATAATTAATCGTGTTCAAATGATATGCAAGTGAAACTACAATAAATATAAGCTGTGGTCTAATATTTATTTACAGCAGGCAAGTTGGTGTTTAATTTTCCTATCAGTATGCACGCGTGGCGAGCCCGGAGCCACGGCCGAGCTGTAGCTTAGCAACACCTGTCTCCTGAATAATTTGTGCGCCTTAGAGGATCGACATGAAGCGGCACATGCGGCCGTCATGGTAAAACTAACATAACCTAGTCATTTCAAGTAAACGCTACAATACTCAAAATCGCTAGATTTAAAAAGACTTTTTAGAAAATATATTTTATATTAGACTTATTAAGTCACCGGTATTCACCTGTGAGTTCACCTCTTGAACTTCAAAGAAATAGCGAATGACATAAATTTAAAACCTATAAATATCATCGCCAGCATTTAGCGGGAAGTTGCTGTACAGAATGTAAAGCCCTATTTAATGGATATCGCCGGCTAACCCCGCGAGCTGCTGCTTGCTCGCAAAGTCTTACTGAAATAAGTAACCACCAATGAAACACGTACCGATAGCCAGCAGGGTCTTCAGTTTGGGGTTGGCTTTCTTGAGCGCATTGATCCTGTCGTACAAGCCGGTCTTGCCGTCCTTGGTCTCGTCGTTGGTCTCGAAGGAGCTGAGCTTGCCTTTCTTCATCCATCCGAAGGCGAAGATGACGTGTGTGCACAGGTCCGGCTGGATGTCCTCCGGCGTGAACTTGCCCACCTTTGTGCGGTACTGGGACCAGTTCGTGTAGTAGCAGACGACCTGCACTCAAACGTTTATGTAAATTAACACGATAATGAAATGAGGAAAAAAGCTATTCGAATGGACACAAAAATTGTGTTTTTAAAGACATTATGAAAGAATTAGAGAAGTTCATAATAATCGTCATCATTATCACAATTACAGCTTTTATGATATGAAGTTTGAGCGACAAGTTGGAGCCCCTTGCAGAGTACCGACGCCCACAGACATCCATATTATTGAAGGTCATTGTGATGCAGTTGTTTTCCTTATCTCCTGCAGTGTGCACTCTTAAAGCACACAAAACGCGCCAGCATAGCTACGGCGGTATTTCGTGAGCGGAAGGTACCTCCCCGGTCGTGCCGGACTATTGAGCTGCAATGGCACTACCTCTTACTAATTAAATTACTAATAATAAACAAAAACATTTCCTTGTACTACGACTAATTCGTACATTTTTAAAATAATAACATTTTTACTAACAAGTAATTTTGATTGTATTTAAAGACACGCCAGTTCTGCGGCAAGTGAACTCGGGTTGTGCTGTGTGTGCGTCTCCTTTACCCTTCCCATCATCTATCAGAACGCCCATCAGCAGCATCCTCTGATTCTAAGGATGACTCTGAGCATCGGTAGGCAATTACATCTGTCATGTAGTAAAAATCCAGACAGACATTACCTCTTCTTAAAGAGATTAAATATATTTTTAATACTTTCTTCTTATACACAATACCTTTGACCAAATGTTATATATATATATATATATATATATATATATATGACCTAAAATGGCATTAACATATGTGCCATAATGGCATCCAAGAGTGCAGACATTTGAAGGTCAACAACTCTTGAAACGAAAAGCTTTACGTATCCGTATACCGATTCGCACAAACATATACATGCGACTACAGTAATACGTATCTCTTTGTCATAAGGTTCAATGTAGCTCAACCGTGTGTACCGCGGACAGGAGTTGGCAAGGCCCAACTTCGATGTTTCCTGTCCTGTCTCTTAAATGGAAAATAACAGCCTTTCTAAACGCGGGACTGGTTCATAAATTATCCAAAATAATATTCGCGACAGCTTTCATTTGTTTTCAGAACTCGGCGGTGAATTAATGGCCAAATATCCATTATGTGCAAATTGGGATTATATTTGGCAGTCTGTTAATTTACTGCGACCAAAAATATCTCATTGAATGTCAAAACTAAGTTCTTACGTCTAATTAGGAGATATTTTAATGGCGTTTGGTACTACATAAAAAAATCAAACCAAATTAAATAAATTTGATTTGATTTTTCTTTAAGTAGTAATGATAAAATAAAGACACATAATTATTACATAATGATCACCTAGTAAGTCTGAAAGTATACTTGCGGCAGGTGGCCCCACTCCTCCATAGCAGGTAAGTAGTTTACATAATGTTAGGACCATTTAGGTTTGTAACCTATGAACGCTTAGATACAAACTATTCATTAATAATTAGGCAAGTATTAAATGTACTTTATAGCTGTATTCCACTATCCAACCGGTCTGCTACCTTCAACATAACATAACAATGACATGTATAGTTTAGTTTCATATGTATGGCGTAGTTGTGAATTTTATGTGTCAAAGTAACACTCATCATCGGACACACGATTTCCTTATCAACGACACAATTACAACACATATTCACGTCAGTGCCCTAATGGGGTAGTCAGGAAGAACGTTGTGCCACATGTGGTTGCATACCTTAGTCTATTAGATTTAAATTAACACGATATTGAAATCAAAAATACCAGTGTCGCCTGCGCTGAATTTTGTAGCAGAGCGACATAGCGACAGCTGGGGGAGCGAACGAACAATAATACTGTGTATAACGGGCAACAATACAGTGTGTAACGAGCAACAATACAGTGTGTAACGATCAACAATACAGTGTGTAACGATCAACAATACAGTGTGTAACGATCAACAATACAGTGTGTAACGAGCAACAACACAGTGTGTAACGATCAACAATACAGTGTGTACCGATCAACAATACAGTGTGTAACGATCAACAACACAGTGTGTAACGAGCAACAACACAGTGTGTAACGAGCAACAATACAGTGTGTAACGAGCGACAATACAGTGTGTAACGAGCAACAACACAGTGTGTAACGAGCGACAATACAGTGTGTAACGAGCGACAATACAGTGTGTAACGAGCAACAATTCAGTGTGTAACGATCAAAAACACAGTGTATAACGGGCAACAATACAGTGTGTAATGAGCAACAATACAGTGTGTAACGAGCAACAATACAGTGTGTAACGATCAACAACACAGTGTGTAACGAGCAACAATACAGTGTGTAACGAGCAACAATACAGTGTGTAACGAGCAATAATACAGTGTGTAACGAGCAACAATACAGTGTGTAACGATCAACAACACAGT
>JAFELO010000851.1:210816-245064 GCA_017140195.1 Eumaeus atala
GTGTAACGAGCAACAATACAGTGTGTAACGAGCAACAATACAGTGTGTAACGTACCTTGTACCCATCCTTATCTTTGTGGTCATCGGTGCCGACCGAGTTGTCTAATGCTGCAGACGACTTGCGGCTGGCGACGGTCGGGCGTCCACGTATCTTGGGCCTGTTGACGCTGGCTGAGAGCACCTGATCCGTGGACCTGGATACGCTGCTCGATTCAGACGTGGAAACCTTGCTCGTCGGCTTGCGCAGTCTTCTCCGAACAGCTGTAAGATATATCATATGTCAGAAAATGATACACTGTTTTTCTCTTAAATTAAATAAAACTTACTTTGAAACATATTAATAAAGAAAATAACATTTGCCCAAAGAAAATAGACCAAGTCACTTTGGGTTAAGGTAAGTTTCAGATATTTAATGGCTGCGTCGCAAAAAGTGGGTCCCCCGAGGTCTGTGTAGGAAACGTATTATACGGAAGCGATTTGGAAGCGATTCCCCGGAATATATTAAAAGTCAAAAAAGTTCATTCGTACACATACATAATGGAGGACTTCTGTTTTGGCCGCGGCTGTTCCGAGTGCGAGCGAGACCGTAACGATGCTGGAATATTCATAATAAAGTACGTGTAATGTGTAACCTTCGCGAATCGAGATCTAAGGATCCTTGATGATATACAATCGCCTGCGTGTCATCAGTGTTTGTTTCATAATGTTTCTTGAAGTAAACGTCATACGGGGCCGAAACAGGGCCTCTTTATTTAGGACTGGTCCGCAAGTTTCCGGTAGCCCAACGGGCTGTTGAACGTGCTATGTTTTGTGTTCCTCTGTTCGTAACGAAGTCATAAGGCAGATAACTAAAGTATCTGATATCACGCAACGAATAAGCTCGCTGAAGTGACAATTTGCTGGTCACACACTCAGAAGAACAGATGGCAGATGGGCCAGTAAGGTTCTGGCGTGATGGCCGCGTCTAGGAAAACGAAGTGTTGGTCGATCGTGCACCGGTTGGGAAGAGGATCTCCGTGCAGTAGTCTGTCAGGGATGGATGCGAGTATCAGGTGATCGGTCATCTTGGCGTTGATTGACAGAGGCCCATGTCCAGCAGTGGAGTCAACGTAACCGAAATAATTCTGCAGCTGAACAGAAGACGCGGTGCGGTGCAGTTTTGTAATCAGACAACGGCGTGCGATGCACCTGAACATCCTCAATATTCGGATGCATCGCATTCCCTTGTCTGATCGATCTCCTGGCTTTACGGTGTGTTCCAAAATTCAGGTTGTCATGAGGTCTATGAATATTAACTAGTCAGTATAGTCTGTTCAGCTGAATCTTTGTTTGAAGCCTCGCTGAGGGAGCACTGAACCGGCGTGGCGGTGGTACATTGTTTGTAAGGTGTAGATAAAGTTGTAAAGTGAAGAATATAATGTAATAATGAAGAATTTTATGTAATAGTTAAGAATAGAATATAACGTGTGCGTAGTATATGGCATAGGTATGAGACTAACAGTCGGGTCTCTAGACAGTACACGTCTGGCGGGACTCGCGACAGAAATATTTGTTACATGAGCGACTGGTGATTCTCAATTATCTTGGTCGTACACTCCTGGCGGATTGGTCGCGGTAACGCCATGTCAATATTTTATGATTTCTGTTGGCTTATTACGTATAATAAGTTACACTCACTGGTAGAGCCTGACGCGGGCGCGAGAACAGCAACTATCATCAGGATGGTGAACGTCCACCGCATCAATCTTGGTGGCCACTGAAACAAAACAAAATATCTTTTCTTAGAGTTAAACTTAAGAAAAAAAACTGGAAAGCTGTTAAAGTTTATTTCACATACGGCAATGCCCCATTTCCGTATGTGATATCTACAGAAAGAAAACTGAATTTCTTTGTCCGTGCGAGTAAAAATCTCACGTCGATATTCGCACGAACGGGAGATGTGAGCATGAACACATGACATTTGACAAACTTACATTTACAGTGATCTTAAGAGCTCATAACTATCTATTTCCATTTTTCAGATTTTTTTACTTTATTAGTATCATCACGCTTTTCGACAAATTTCATGATCGTAAATCAACGGGATGTGTCTTTTAAATATTAATAACAGACGGACGGATGTCAAAGTCATGGATGGAACGGGATCTAAACCTCAGAATACGTAATAAAGATCCAAAAGAAGATAACCCAGGTACCTACAGCTACGTAATACTAATATGCTAATGTGCGGAGCTACCGCTCGACGTCACCAGCTGTAGCTCGAATACTCTCCGGAATATAGTGCGCTGTCGTCGTGCGGCCGGCGGCGGCGGCGCGCCTTGCAGCCCGACCAGTGTTTGCAACCGATCACCTACGTTAGGCAACGCCGATGGAGCCGACATTCTATTGAGTTACTAGGTATTTGGGTACTTGTATTTCTACCCTTGAATCTTTGGCAGGTACTAGAATGTTTGGCTTTCGAAGACAATTTAAGATACGCCTTTACACTATATAGTGTGCTTCTACACCATGTACGCAGCAACACTATATGCGCCTCTACACTATATCCGCATCTACACTATACACGCATCTACATTATATACACCTCTATACTACATAAGCATTTACACTATATGGGCCTCTAAGCTATATACGCATCTACACCTTATACGCCCCTGTACTATATACGCCTCTAACCTATTTACGCCTCTACACTATATACGCCTGTACACAATATACGGTTCTATTCTATATACGCCTCTACACTATATAAACCACTACACTATATACGCATCTACTCTATATACGCCTCTATAGTTTATAGGCGTCTACACATTATACGCCTCTACATTATATACGCATTTACACTATATACGCATCTACACTATATACGACTCTACACTTTATATGTCTCTATACTATAAACACATCTACACTTTATACGCATCTACACTATATACGCCTCTATAGTTTATAGGCGTCTACACATTATACGCCTCTACATTATATACGCATTTACACTATATACGCATCTACACTATATACGACTCTACACTATATACGCCTCTACATTATATACGCATTTACACTATATACGCATCTACACTATATACGACTCTACATTTTATACGTCTCTATACTATAAACGCTTCTACACTATACGCGCCCCTATACTATATACGCCTCTACCATATGATCCAAGAAAGCGTCTTTCAATTATTACATTAAATTGTTTTTGACGTTGTCATTTTGTGACATAGAGTTGCTAACGTTCAGAAAGTTAAACCATAAAACAATATTCTACGGAAGTGTTTAAACTGAATTCACCACGAAAAATATAGAAAGGACTTCAGCTGTCTTAAACCGTAACCTCATGCAAAACGCATCCGCACGTGGCAGACACACGTCTTTTTGGAACGAAGCCGCTTTTATTAGTTCACGTTGCTTATACATGCCCTTCATCGGATTTGGAGTTTTGCGTCAATTCTAAGGTTCTGAATCCTCGTAATTCACTTGCTTTGAAATATCCTTAAGTACTGCGTTCTATTTTAGGTTATTGTTATTTGCTTCAAAACAATCCTACTAGTATCATAAAAGTGCAAGCTTCTAAGTATGGATAAAGGTTTGTACGTTAAAATTGATTTTGATGAACCTGGAGAAGTTGTAGTTTAAGTACCAGCAAAAACACAAAAACTATAGAAATACGAACTTTTCTGATGGTTTTGTCAGCAATCAATGCGGACCTAGGCGCGGGTTTTCACCTAGTATGTCCATGTATTCACTTTACGAAAAAAGGGCGCAACATAGCGAAAGTATACCAATACAGTCTGGCCATAAATACCGTTACAATAAAAAATATTTAATACATTTGAGTTTGGACTCAGGAGAGAGAATTTAATACGAGGATTTGATGGGATGTTAGATATGAAGAAGTGACTGGCCATACTTTTGTGAAAAAGGTATATCATCATATCAGGAAACATCGGCACAAGTGTATCAAGATACCATTCGCGAAAAGGTAGTTAAGCTCCTTAATAACACCGTGTTCAATAGCTGAGTGCAGTCCTGCCAGCACGCCTCGGCGCCGGGTCATAAACACCGTGTTCAATAACCGAGTGCGGTCCCGCCAGCACGCCTCGGCGTCGGGTCATAAACACCGTGTTCAATAACCGAGTGCGGTCCCGCCAGCACGCCTCGGCGCCGGGTCATAAACACCGTGTTCAATAACCGAGTGCGGTCCCGCCAGCACGCCTCGGCGCCGGGTCATAAACCTAGGTCCACGCAGTCTTGGTTGGAAGCGAACGCCTCGGACTTCATCAGAGCTGAAGATTGGCCGTCGTCTAGTCCCGATCTCCATCAGCTGAATTATTATTTAAAAGGACAGAGAGCGTGCTTCTGTTGATAACTGGCCCCAATGTTAAAAGTATTGCAGCCAATGGACCACCACCAGGAGCACTCCAGATAAGTGTTTATATTTCGCACTGCTTCACATTTGTGTATTGAGCTGACACACTGTAAGAGTTATAAATGTTAGTTACAATAAGAAAAATTCTTGTTGGCGTAGCAACGCGAACCTACGCGCTATATTTATATTAAACTAGCTGTACCTAGACAGCTAGTTTAATATAAATATAGCGCGTAGGTACCTACTGGCTACTACAAATCAAACTTACACTTACTCCAAAATAAAATAAATTTATAAGCTTTTTTTATAGATTAGCAGAGACAAACGATCAACCGGAGCTTTTTTACGACTACCGACGCCCATGAACATCCACATAATGACTATGCCGATGCGTTACCCTTCTTCCCCTCCCCCAAAGGCCCTCCAGCTGCTCACAAACCGCACAAAACCCGACACTGAAGGTATCACTTTACGGTGGTATTATATGAGCAAGGGGTACCTCCCCGGTCGTGCCGGCCCAATTCCGTTTCATAGGAGGATGTAGTCCTCCTATAGAACATGGCACTACCTCCTTCCAGAGTTAGAGCTATTAGAGCCACAGCTGTTACTGGCAGGAAGCGAGCATGCCAATATACTCAGGCTCCACCTGTTGGGCGTCTGCAGATCAGTGCGCAGCACTTCAAACCCGTCAGCTACACAGCAGGCGCAGCTCTTAACTCCATCCACTTTCTTTGATACAATTTAGTTCATTACGGAAGGCAGTGCCTCGCCGTATCGAAGTATCGCAACTGAACTGGCAATACTATGAAAATTTCCCCCAAGGCGTTAAGGATTATTTGTTATTAATTTGGTACCAAAATGCTGATAAGTCGAAGCAAGAAAATCTCTACATAAATATTGTATTTATATATTTATGGCGACACTTAATTACTCTTGTCGAAGGATGATTAACTTTAGTGCGAAATCATTTGAATAATGTGTTTATGTTTTTGTGTATCATTTAAACAGTTCAATGATCTATCATGTGCTAAAATTACAACGTCTAAACCAACAATAAAGACTCGTTTTGAGAATCACAGCTGCGCCATCAACGATAATGAACCAGATTTAAAACTTGTCTCCACATATATTTATGCTTTTGCACGCCTTATGTTACAATATTTAAAAGATAAATTTCTAACAGGCTATGGTACCGAGCCACCTCCACCGTAAGTTTAAGGCTCATTTAGAAACAAAGAGCCCGAAGCGATTGCTACCGAGGTGTTAGGAGCTCGCTGATAGCAATCAGCAATCTCAATGATTTTCGTCCAAGAGTTGCCTGGAATTTCGTAAAGCAAGTCTTTTTTTATTTTATTATAAAGATTGTGATCTTTGTCCGTGAATTGCGATATTTTTCTAGAATTGGAATGTTTACAGCGGTTCCGGTCAGATGCTTTTGTTCTATTTGTTTGCTGTATCCCTACAATTGAATAGTTTAGTAATTTAATATTTTGAGAATAGGAAAAATTATGAATCTTTAAAAATATTTGTATTTTTAATTTTGCCATGTATTAAAATGTAGTTGTTTCGGTATACTTTAAATTCGTTATTGAAATAATTACAATTGTTGGAGCCGAAAAAAATATAACGGTGAAAAAGAATTAAGTAAATAGGCTGTAGAAAATAGTAATATATAGCTAAACATAACATGAAATCCTGTATATTATTTATCTATATTAGAGAAGGAATCATTTGATTGTTTCTTTGTATTGAATAGGAGCGGAAACTACTGCACCGCTTTGAAAAATTCTTTTACCGTTAGGATCCTACATTATCTGCGATGAACATAGGCTGTATAATATTTTGTAAAACGTCTTGATCATTATGAAAACTTCCATAGTGTAATCAAATGGGTGAAAAACATCCATATAACATTTTAACACGCAGAAATTATTGACAACAGCCGCCAGACATACGTTGTGCTGCCATAAGTTCATTTGTAGTCACGGTGACGTGTAATGTTTACGAGGCACAAAAATAATATTCTCATCATCATCATCATAAGCCTTTATCGGTCCTCTGCTGGACGCAGGCCTCTCTCAGTGAACGCCAAGACGGCCGATCTCCTGCTACTCGCATCTATCCCGGACCGGCTGCTGCACGGAGATCGTCTTCGATTCAAGGAAAGAAACATCTGCAAAAAAGTATGGCAAAGAGGTAACAAAACAATTGGTTAACAAAATATGACTATGACACCTTTTTACGTCCTTTACGTACTAACCAAAATAACCAAAGTATGTCAAATAACGACCTAGAAAATTCACAAAAAAACTGATTCACGCCTCTCTACCCTCTCCTCCTTCACAAGCCGGCTGGTCACCGCGGAGAAGTCAGATCACTACCTTTCAAATTACAAGCCAAACCGAAAAATACAAATGTTAAATATCAAAAAGCACAAAACCTATGTGTCGCAAGTCTAAATGTAAGAACACTAGTTTTGGATGTAGAATTGAAAAGTTAAGCTACGCCACTAAGTTAATAAAGTGGGATATTATATATAGGCTTATGCGAAACTAGAAGGTGAAAAGAGGTAAAAGAAGAATATGCCGATTCCATTTTATTTCATACAGCAACAACGAAAGGAAGAAACGGAGTTGGCTTTATTTGGGAGGAGTTATATAATAATTTTATTGTTGTGTAACTGTCAAAAAAAAAAGTGAAACTTAGTAGAAATAAAGGCTATTTTTTTTTTATTTCATTTACATTATATCTGTGTAAATTGCCTACAGACTAAAGTATAACTTTTATGCCAAAAGAAAAATTTTAGATCAGCACAGTAATTTCGTTAGCGCCAAAAGCTCAGTGCTATTGCAATAAATTCTTAAACCTATTTGGAAATAGATTTCGATTGGGAATTTCTTTGCTAGATGTTTAGGGAAGGTAAGGAAGGCTAATGAATAATGGGAAGTATAGATTGCAAAACGTATCCTTTTTAAATAATAATGAGAAGTCGAATAACGGCGACGGTCTTCAGACTACGTAGTAATCTATAATCTATGATCAAAGCTAGTTATACGCAAACAATTGGTTGTCTGTGGTACGATTTGATTTTAGAGTGGGGTAATAGTAACATTTCGTTCACCTGTCCTGTACTGTCATCTGTTATGCCTTCTGGTAGTTAAGATGTTATGTGTAGTCGATTTCTTTTTTTTTTAACTGCTGTATGCTGACGGAAGTGTCTAGTGAAGCTCATCGGTTAATATAATATATGGCTGCTCGATATGGGGATAGACTCCCTACCTTTCTCGCAGATGGGAATGATGCATCCGGATAGTAATTTAAGATTTGCTAGATAGAGACTATTGTTATTTTGGATGAGGGGCCCGGGTCGCAACGCCCCTCTCTCTAGCGAGAGGGCTGGAGGGATCCGGGCCCCTGGGCCAAGATGACCTCTGATGGCTGGGAGAATCGTCCCCCACTAGTCAGAGCAGGTGCTGTGCCACATTCTAATATACGTCTGTCAGCTCTAGCGGGAATGGCACTTTGTGCGGATGGGGTAATGTAGAGCGACGCATTTGCATAAACTACGGTTGTTCGCACCTATAATGTAATATAAGTCATGGCTAATTAATGAAATTCTCGTACAAGAGCATAAGTTATCCATGGAGTCGAATACTGCGCAGGAATAAACCGCGGAGGCTGCTGGCAATGCTTGAAGCGTTGTGACACTAGAATGTGTTTTGTGATGAAAGTAGCTGTGTTTTAATTAAAACTAAGATAGTTTGAATACATTCAGTTACATAACATAAATCTATTATATACTTCAAAATTGTGATAAAAGTAAAATAATGTGACTTTCATATTCTATTTCGACATTACTCAAGGCGCAAAGTACGGGAATTTCGAATAATTACATAAGTTAATATGTATCTCTTGTACGTTTGAATAAATATGCATTCGAGAACATTTTTTAATAATAAAAAATAATCAAAATAACAATGCAAATCGCAACGATTTATAATTAAAAAGTTAAATCCATTTGTACTCAACATAAAACCGACAGAAACCACCAGTAATAAATCAGCGTAGGTAACTAACGGAATAAATAACATTTAAATCTTGCAAGTATCGAACTAATTTAAATGAAAAGGTTGCAAAAGCAGTCCTAAGTTCTAATCTTTACTCAAAAAGCTAATTTTTAGGGACTAGTAAAAACGTTTCATAGGCCACGCAGAGTGATCACTAGATGTCCTAATTAGGTGCTGAAACTATTATGAACCTCAGGTGGCGCTTGTTCCCGCTGCGCCATCGTGCAGACGGATTTTTTAATTACTTTTTTTGTGTCCGCCACCCCATTGTGGTGCTGATTTTAAATTAAAACTGCCGCAAGCTTTGTCCCTTATTTCCACACTATGTATATGTATACAGCTGGATGCTGTTACTTTAATAAGGTCACAGCAATTAATTTGCACCGACTGTGTGTACGCGGGGTTCTGTTTCCAGTGTTCCGGTATCGTTGCAGGTGGTTTTGTTTTGCTTGACCTCGTTTCTTTTTGATCTCACTTATTAGTCTAGTGCTATTCCAGTTCATTTACTGGTTAGAAATTTATGATATTTCGTGTAGTTTTGTGAAATTTATTGAATCTCTGGGGTCTCACAAACAGTTGATCTCGACAGGATAAGATCAAGTTGGCCTTGCAATAGCATGGGGTAGGATACGCCTGTACTAAGTGAGCGGGCGGCCCCGCGCCAGCCATCATTAATACTAATACGTTCCTCACCAGGGATGGAGTAAAAGCGGTTCTAAGTGAGCACTTCAATTTGAATCCATTTGGAAAATTAACGCATCTCTCTAATTAATTACAAAATATCTATATCACGTTAGAGCTATCCGTATGCACATATTAACGCATCTCTCTAATTATTTACAAAATATCTATATCACGTTAGAGCTATCCGTATGCACATATTAACGCATCTCTCTAATTAATTACAAAATATCTATATCACGTTAGTGCTATCCGTATGCACATATTAACGCATCTCTCTAATTAATTACAAAATATCTATATCACGTTAGAGCTATCCGTATGCACATATTAACGCATCTCTCTAATTAATTACAAAATATCTATATCACGTTAGAGCTATCCGTATGCACATATTATATTCATCTCGTCAAGAATACAATTAATCATAATGACTCATATGAATAACATGAAATTTAAAAAAATGCTGATTCGATTTTGCCAGATATAATATTGCGTGGACCGCGCAGAAAGCGCCCAAAAGATCCAAATTGGGCGCTAGATTATCAATAACTGAGAATATTATGTTGTTAAAATGTTGCATAGCCTTAATGAATCCACCGGACGTATTGGCCTTAGGATAAACTAGAACAAGCAAAGGTCATGTTCAACGAACACGTTCTCCCTAGGTCGGTCAACGTCGATGGTGCTATTCTCGAAGCCGTAGATGAATACATCTACCTCGGGCAACTACTTCAATTAGGTAGACATAAGTTCGAGAAGGAAGCCGATAGAAGGATTCAGTTGGGTTTGGCAGCACTCCGGAAGCTTCGTCACACTCTCACGTCGCCTATACCGCAGAGCTTGCAGACGAAAGTCTTCAACCAATGCGTTCTCCCCGTGATGACATACGGGGCCGAAACATGGGACTCTTAATTTAGGACTGGTCCGCAAGTTTGTAGTAGCTCAACGGGCTACTGAACGTGATGTTGAGTGTTTCTCTGTCCGACAGAATTCGTAACGAAGTCGTAAGGCAGAGTACTAAAGTATCCGATATCACGCGACGAATAAGTGGCAATGGGCTGGTCACACACTCAGAATAACACATGGCAGATGGGCCAGTAAGGTTCTGGAGTGGAGGCCGCGTTTAGGCAAACGAAGTGTTGGTCGACCGTTGACCAGGTGGGAAGATGATCTCCGTGCAGCAGCCTGTCCGGGTTCATTGAGAGATGCCTATGTCCAGCAGTGGACCGATAAGGGCTTATAATGATGATGATGAGAATATTATAATTGTGTTATTAAAATAAGTACCATCAATAACTGCCACCAGCCACCTACACGATGTGAACATTATATTATTGTGACAATGACCACAAATTTATTCACATGTCAACTTATGGTATCAATGTTCATATTTCACGCTGGATAGGTGAAGGTTAAATACTTTTTGGTTTTGCGAGGAAACTAATGTACGAGCCGCCACTGTGGCGGGGTAGAGTTCGCTGGGGTGTGTCGGACCCCAAATCTAGGAGAGTACCGACTACCGGGGGATCTGAAACTCGGCGCACGCTAACAATTTTCGAAGACCTGCCAGGATATAATTTCTTTTGGCACACGTTAAGGAGAACAATGGATTATACTTATAGTCGATAGATTAGGTGAAATTTGTTAAGTATATTGGTTATAGAAGAAACGAATATTAATTTCTTTTCTCAACTTCACTTTAGTATATATAAAACGATTTTAAGATTGGTTAATCTTACACAATAATTAATGAAGTAAAAGCTTCCTTTTTCGACTTCGACAGACAGAGTATTTTAAAAAAAATTTACCAGTGAAGCCGGACGGTCTACAAGTTGAGTTATTTTTAACTTATTCGAAGTCCATAAATTTAAACAACAAATTGTATTGTTACAGTTGATCGCTCTAAGATCCAGTTAGCTAGAGGCTAGAGCCCGCGCGTCAGCGCGACACGCGGCCAGCAGCGGCAAGGCCATATGAAAGGGACCGACGGCAAAAACCAGCCACAGATCATGCACAATACAGAGCCTTTAATCTCGTGAATTGTTTTAACTTATGATAGTATGGCCGATAAATAATAAATCAATATAAATATTTTTTTGTTATTTGATTTATTATCTCCGGTGAGCAAGAAAAGCAAAACTTTTTTTAATTTAGGTTCACTGTCTATCTCACATTCAATTTGAATAAAAACATTAAAAAGTCCCCACCATTTTTTTATATGTCTATACCAATTTTACATTAAATTGGAATCGATCTAGTTATTGAAAAGTAAGACTAGTTATTGTACATGTATAGGCAGGGTTCTTGTACCAGTAGCCAACTGCTGCTCCCGACACCTACACACGTGTTTACCTTGATGTTGTAACACCCGCATTCCCGGAGCTTTTCCCTTATTTTACTTGTCTTAACCATGATGTTATACTTTATAAGTAATAAAATTTTTAGATAAAGGGGCTATCTAACACTAAGATAATTTCTCAAGCCATGTCAGTATTAGCCGAGATAACTACGTACTACCAAACAAACCCTTCATTAATTATAAAAGAATTCCTGACTGAAATAGGTTAGGGGTTCTTATATATAGACTATAATTATATTTAAATGTGTGTGCTATACAACACGGAATTCATTAATGACAGTTTCAAGGTTTCTTGGTAAAGGTACATTTATTTTTCATTTTATGAACCGAATTCGCATCTAGGTGTTGTTGCGTCTGTACGCACACATCGGAGAAGGCCATACAGACCTTTACGAACTTCACTGCCAGTTGGCATATAAGTCGCCCAATGTAAGTTTATGGAGTGTTCTAGAATTGGTTGTCGATTGTCGAAGTCACGAGTAACGAGTTTCGTTATTTATAGTCCGATTTCCTGAAGTCGACAATCTTCTGAAGTCCATTAAAATCTGCAACACTAAAGCTCCTGTACAAGTTGACATCTAATAGAGTGATCGTTACTCATTAGAACACGAAATGGAAACAGAAAAGTAGAGTAAAAAGACTGATGATTGAGGAAAATGTAGGTAGAGGTGAGATTGACACTTCCACAGCCTATGCTTGGTGCATAATTATTCGAAATAAAACGATTTTTAAAAATTCATAATAGTAAAATCTACCACCATTTCTAATAGGGTAAATCTAAAACCTGGGAAACAAACTCAGTGGGTCTCATAGAGAAATAAATAAATTATATAGAATATTATACAATTTATCAACTAAGTCCAATTATTATTATACAGAAACTGCCTAAAGTCTCTAACACACAATAATATCCTTTACCATATCGGTAGGTAGGAACATTCACTCTTTTTATGATGCGTTCATTTATTTCCTAAAGGTATAATTCAATAAACCCCCTGTTCCAACTATTTCAGTGATTCATTTAATAGTATTATGTGTAAATTAAATAAGTATATATTGCCCTTTTTAATATCACAAATGTTTTGGTAAGCTCTTACATAGTTGAGTAAATCATTATTTAATGAAGACTCAGGACGTCATTAAAACGAAAAACGAATTTTATCGACTCAACCTGTATACCAGGCCAATTCATCATCATTACTGTCCGAGCGTGATGCGATGTGAACACGCTGTATAAGGCCGAGCAACAGGTATACAGGGTGACATAATCAATCAGTATTAGGTATAAAGGATGCACGAGTAAAAGACAAAGTTATTTAAAAATATTCTATCCAATGTTTTTTGATTACTAACATCAAAATATGCATACCGATTATGCAGCCTTGGCCTCCCTCGCCCTGTGTATTGGGGAGGACACAAACCGCATTGCTGTAAATGCAGACATATCATTATTGTGCGAGGGAGAGGTTGGCACCCGGTAGTGCTGGGCCGGTCGGGAAGCAATATTGTTGTTGTACTTCATAAAATCTCAGCAAGAATAACATTAACACGAACGTAGTCTCAAAGGGAGTAAAATAAGCGAGCATAGTTAATAAATGATGCACACAACACTAGCGGCTGCAAGTGAAGCTCGTGGAATAGGCGATGCAGTCAAAAGAAACAGCATTAGGCCGGCGCACAGCGGGCCAGATAAATATCACATGAGATAACTTTTTGTGCATTCAACACAAAGTCCAGTGATGGAACATTTTATATCGATACATTTATATAATATTTAACTTAGGAGAACTGTAACGATAGTCGGAGAGACATCGGATCATAAATCACACACACTGTTGTGAGGGTTACTTCATTGATTGGCATAGCAGTCGTTGTATTAAGTAATAAAAATATGTGTGTTGTTTGGAACTTGACTTACAAGTTCTATTATTAGCTCATATTAAATATAACTTTTGCGATGTTTAACAAACCAGTGATTGTTTATTTACTATAAAATGAATACTTTTATTTATAAAATATAAATCGTAATCTGTTAGGCACATTTAAAACGTTACCTCAATTGGGTAATATTTTAACCGCTTTAGTGTGATGCAAAGGAAACGTAATATCAGAAAGACAGATAATACACAATTATAACAATAGAAGCAATTAAGTAATATAATCTTAAAGGCTATGTCGCAATGTAAAGCAATAAGGTTACTTAATGAGTGGCAAGGGCTCAGAATTAAATGTCTATTCAAGTCTCGCTGTTATAATACTTACCCAATTCCTACTAAAAAATTTTTGTTTCTGCTGAAATCTTATTTTTTTATTTCGTATTCATGTTTAGTCATTACAATAAAACTGCTTTTACGGATTTTATCGTATTCAGAAGCTAGCTTTACAGCAACCATGGTTGCAAGCAGTCTGCCCGTGACCATGGTTGCTGAAACGTCGGGCTACATAAATAATTAAATAAGCCGCAATAAATTTTTTACAAGTGGTTTTAGTATTTCTTTCAATTTTACAGTTTTTTTATGCGTTATTTGTTCTTACCAGTACCGGATTATACCAGTCAGAGCTTTAATACTGTTGCAGCTAATGCTCACTCTAGTTGATGCTCAGTTCCGCACGCGAAGGTAAAGTTTGTCTCGGGTGTACAAACATATAAAATATTTTTGTATCATGTTTCAATAAAACTAAACATAATTTGTAGCGACCATGATGATAAGAACGAGATACAAATATCGCGAGGTCAACACATGGTCATTGTCAGTAGTAGACACACGCTACAGCGCACGAGCTTCGTAGACCAAATATATTCATTGTAACCTAAAAGGTGCTAAACACGCGACGGAAATAAATGCGAAAATATATTATTTTAGCTGTCCATTGATTCCGAGAAACGGAAAGTAAACGGTGAAAGTCGTGTTTGCTGTCAAACAAATGATCTGTTGTACCGGACGATTGTCTTTTAGACTATCTCCACTCTACTCCTAGCTGCCACACACCTCATTGGTATTCAATCCGGATCTATGAAATCTCACTATATTGATCTTCACCGTTAAAAGAGTAGCAACTAGTAGGATAAGTAATTATAGGCCGAAAATTAATTATTGAATTTGATACCTATTGTAGAACTATGTCTGGATTTATAGATATCTAGATTTTATTTTATTATGTTTGCTCTCTCTAATTGTAATTATTGATGTTCCGTTTTTTGTAGCTACCAGGAGAAGGCAAACCTGTTGGCAAGTTGTTTCCATTTGTTGGACACTTACTGTCTAGTGTTAGTGTCACTGTATTTCAGCTCTTACTGTCTAGTGTTAGTGTCACTGTATTTCAGCTCTTACTGTCTAGTGTTAATGTCACTGTATTTCAGCTGTTATGACTGTTTAATTGTAAAGAGTAGAATAGTTGAAGTTTTTAATTATTTGTTGCAATCTAGACGCTTCTTGCCGATTCGCTATTGAAGATATTTTATTTTATTTTATTTGGAAAACAAACAGTGGTACAATACTTAAGTTAAAGCTATTACTTATAAACGAGACATAATTTATACGTTTTCACTTATGACTGCTACATTAATACTAAAGCTTGAGCAATGCCAGTATGTTAATAATTGCATGCAATAATAGTACTTAGTACAATATATGTATTCTCATTAACTTAATTTGAAGCTTAATCAAAAGTAACCATAAGTCAGGGAATAGTGCCAAACCAGTGCTTTGTCAAAATTCTTTTTAGAACGCAGGTTGGTGTAATAACTAAGTCAAAATCTAGGTCTGGAAGGACACTCAATTTATTAACTTCTTTAGAATTTCTAATGAAGAAAGAGTTTTTTTCTATAATTATTGCCACTAAGTGGAGTATACAAGAGTATTAGAGTTCTTACAGACCTAGAACAGGCCTTCAAACATACTTTAACCCTTAATTTGGTAGAGGTTCAATGTGTTATATATATTTAAATTTTATGTATATTTATAAGTTTAGGGTAGTAAGGAATCCAGAAAAAATAAAAAAAAATGTTGCGACCTTCAGGTTTCCAGGAAACCCATGTTCATCAGAGTGAACATTGCCAAATCTGTCGAGAAATACCACTTTATTGTAATGTCTACTGTGGTGTGCATAATCAAACTTGGGTACACATTCAAACAGGTAGTGCGGTTTACTAAATATTTTATTTATATAAAAAACAAAACAAAGACATAACAAAATATCTTTTATAACATAATAGTGCCTCTTCTAGCATTTCACAAAAAATTTAGTATTATTTTGTATGAAAATTGAGAAAACAATTACGAGATTTTTTTCCGGTAACAAAACAGAGTCTTATATTACATTTCATGCAGTACACAGTAGTATATTTTAGGCAATATTTGCACCTCCCCATGTCTTCTTTTGTATTAGGAAAGTGGCAAATATTGTCGAAACGTATGGGGGTAATGGGCCTGGGTAATTTAGGGTTCTTTATTGTTGAATTTTCAACAATAGAGTGAGAACGTACAGACCGATTCTTTTTTATTAAATTTAGATATAGATCTTGCCGAAATATTTTCAAAGACATTTTTTTTCTGTCGTTAGTATTTTTTTTATATAAAATCCATGAATTATTTATACTTATATCTAACAACTGGCAAAATATACTTGAACGGTATTTTATAAAGAGATACTAACATATCACCCAGGTCTAGACCCCCCATATGTTTATTGTACTCCCATACTATTTGAGGACAGTCACAGGTGTGCATCCAACAAATGAACTTATCAGGGTGACAGGCTTATTTTCGTTCCAGCGAACGAGAGCCAGCTTGGTTTTGTCACATACGACCTGTGAATAAGCTCCTCTCTTTTTCTTTTTCATTGCCTTTTCACTAGGCAAAATAGATCCAGCTCCCCTGGTTCTATTGTTACGAATCGTACCTAAACCAAATACGCCATAATTTTCTTTTGAAATATAAAATAACTCAGGCGATGAAAAAAAATTGTCGCAAAATATGGTGGCTGGCTTTCTTTGAATAGATTGACAGAGAGCTATTACAATTTGTGCCCCAAACCCAATTGAAATTTCTTGTTCAGTGAATTTATGAAAACGGAATGTATATAGGATAAAGTCATAAATCATGCCACTTACTCCAGCTCGCACGTAATTTTTGAATCCCCACTTGTTGGGTTTATCTTTCATGTACTGCTTTCTGTTGCCTGCCTTTCTTCCTTTATAAGCAATCATCATCTCATCTATACTAAATTTGTTTTCATTTTCTTGCAGCAAACAGTTTTTTCTTATTTTTTCTGCTATTGGTCTTACTTTGTAATATCTATCAGTATCTTCTAAGCTATTATCAGCAAAGTGTAGAAATCTACGAATCTGTTGATAGCGTTTTAAACTCATTAGATCTGCTATCAGAGCATACCGAAATCTACTGCTCCAATAGTCTAGGTAACTAGGCATTGAGACAATACCCATAAGTATATGGATAACTATAAAATCACGCATTTCTTCTTCTGTCACTTGAATAGATTTGCCAGTTTTTTGAACAGAGTATAGATTTGACTGTACGGTATTAGGATACGGACTGACCGATATTAGGTCACAATGTCTGAAGAAAAAATAAATTAAAATATTCTAGGGAATCTGCAGTGGGCAGGAAAGTGGCATTCATTATATTATGGTCTTGGTTTTCTTCAATTGTAGGTTGGTGATGGAAGGTGACGCTCTTTTTCCATTTATACGTTAAGTCAAATTTCGGAACTTTCTTTCGTCTTTTAGCCAGCACTGGAGTAATGTGCCTTTGGGCTTGAGTTTTCCTGGTAGCACTTTCAGGAGTTGATAAAGGGGCTTCAGACGGAAGAGATGGTATAGAAGATAAGGAAGGTATGTTCTCGTAGTTCGGTTCTCTAGTCGGTGTAGCTGGGCAAATTTGACGTAGAACTGGAGTCAATTGCAATGATGTTTCTGTAAAATCAAATTCAGGTGGATCGTCCCCAGTGTCATGATCTTCAGCATCAGGTTCAGGACTGCTTAAAACATGCCTTCGCTCTAAAGATGAATCTAAAGGTGGTGCTGATGATGAAGCTAAACTTGGAGTATGCAGATCTGCCAATTCATTGTCCATGTCGGACCTATCACTGGTATCTGAGGGAGCATGCTGTATAGGCACAAGCGCCAATATTTTTGCCGTGCGTCCATGCAAAGTATGCTGTTGGCAACAGAAAATACCAACAAAATGTTAAAAAAAAGACATGACTATTTTGGATTAGGTATTTGGCATCGTTCGCCGTGATGAACATAACAAATTGTAGGTACTTTGTAGGTTATTTGGCAATGTTCATCACAATAAACATAAGCTTCTGGCGGTCATAAAACTTGAGGGTTCACATAAAGGCACATAATTCACACACCAAAATATAACAAATCGTCTAGATAAGTTAGTGAAAGCATGAAAATACTTGAAACAATAGAAAATCAAGTAAAATCTTTATATTTACCTTGCGGAACATAGACGACCCGCGAGGCGCCGACATTTTGCTTTGACAATGACAAGTAAAAGTGTTGCCAGGTGCGTAGATTCTTTTTGTACTATTAAAAAATATTATATACGGTATGATAATATTACAAAAAATACGAATTTGGTGTAAAAATATAACGAAATCATTTTATTTTTTTTCATATGTTTCTCACAATGAACAAAATCTAATTAAGGGTTAAGTAAAAGAAGTGGAGAATCCATATGAAATAAAAGTGTCAAATTCCTGGCGAAATTAAATAAACCAAAAACCATCTACAAATCATAAAATATAGATACAACATTTTTTTATGTAATAGGTAGAGCCGCGCTGTATTGTAACCAAAATAACCCGGTATGACCGGGGAGATACACTTTGCTTACATAACACCGTGTTATAATGCAGTGACGGCTATGCTGGATTGTGACTTCCTTGTGGCCATTGGAGAAGAGGAGGGAAGTCTAAAGCCTTCAATAATATCCTTCTCCTCGTTTTCCCTTCTGCACTATATAAAAATATCTATCACAAAAATAAACATTTTACACAAGTAAGATTGGATAAAGAAATTTTGTATTTTGCATTGCCAATAATAACACTTCCACAATTTACATCGTCAATTACTGTTAATATGACAATTCACAGCTCTTTTTAATTTGTTTACCAATTAAGTAAGACTGCGTTGCAGTGAAATTCGGCCGGCATACCAACAGTGACAACTTTGATATTACGTTTCATACGGTTTTTGTGTGCCTGATGACATATTGGGACCCCTCCCAAAAGTTAAATGGAGTAGTCGTAGAAAGGCTCCAATTGCTCGCTTGTCCCCTACACTCCAAGCGTTTTCATTCCATCCTACTTTGGGCCTCTCCAGCCAGTTAAATTTGAGTCACTAAGTTTGTGAATTGTAACTAAAAGAACATATAATAAACATAAAACCATAAAGAGATCTGTTACCATTGGTACACTACTACTAGCCGTCCCGACAGACGTCGTTCTGTCATAAATAGTACTTGTTTTGTTTGTAACGAGTAAACATTAAAAGTAATGTTAAGGGTGAACAACTCTTATCACTTAGCGATATGAAATCGGTACTTTCGGAGCTTACTTCGAAGGTAAATATTGTGACACGAGAATTTTATATATAGGATTATATCTCCGCTCCTATTTTGACTAACCTCATAATAATCAATACATAATAAGATGTGGATCTATCCAAATGAGTGAGACATAGGCCCTCAAATCAACTTTTTTAATACACTTCTTAATAATATAAGACTGTCAACCTTGAGCGTTATTCCGGTTATAAATACGAATATTATACATTATGATAACGGAATTGCCGTTGATTTATCATTATCCGTTCTGAATGAATCATTCTAGCGACATTTATGTTTGGAAGGACAAAGGGTTGTTTTATCGATATCTAAAAAAATAATAATATTATATAGCACAACACTTCACCAAGCCATTAAAGATGAATACTTCCAAATTGAGATGATTTCGAATTTGTTCTGTTTGTTTGTGAATAAACAAGCTTCCAGCAACGTCTCCGGGTCATCAATTATTCCTCATTGATGCCGATGAATTATTGTTTCAACATAAATATATTTTCAACGCAACTTGTATTTAATCATTTTTAGACTTAGGGCTTGTTTCACTGGTCTAAATGCTCGTCTAAATAACTAGCCTATAGCAAACATAACTATCAGATAAGCTACGAATTTCAGTTCCACTGGTCCCGAGTCAAAGAAATTGTCAAATGAAGTATTACCTGTCTTATTTGATGATTCGAGCAGCGACTAGTCTCTCATCCATTTAGAAGATCATATATAGATTATAATTTAAAAAAATAATATGCTTGCATACTTTAAGTTCAATGTATCTGACATTAGACATGCAAACATCTGCAAATATGCGAATTGTCAATATTATTATACATTATTATATTATTATATATTATTATATTATTATATTATTATATATTATTATATATTGTCGTTTCATAAACTATAAACTCAGCTTATTGATGATGAACGATAAGTGCATAAAATTATTGAGAACTAAAACTATTTGAAAAATAATGAATAAAAATATTTTTAAATTATCTTAAATATGCAATTGCATATTTTATTTAACGCGGAAATTTATTATTTTGGTGATGTGGTCAGCTCGTGAAATGTCGAATTTAGATAACAATTAAAAGTCTATGGTTGAACTCAATAGTTCATACAGGGATTTAGGTTGTACTTATAGCTAATTATTACCTATATAGTTCTAACTTTAGTGGTATCCGGTGAAACCATTATCACAACATCATAATTATAATTTTAACTTGTTTTCTGTTTATTTTAGGTTCTATCCTTCTGCTCGTCGCGTGTGACATTAATAATATCACTTCATATATTATGAGACTAGTCGTAAATTAATGTGATATCCGATGACCTATATTTAGTCAATATTCTCAGGGACGTGCAGACGCATCATTCGCTCTCAATTAATGGAATAAACTTGTTCCTCTCGATCCTCCTTAAAGTACATGAATCCCTGACGACACCTCCTACAGTTAAACAATTATCAGATATATCAATGCACTTGACACCTCGCCTCCCAGCACTTTGTAGCAATTGTGTGCCACCGTCACTCCAACCATGGCGCTGCGGTCTACGTTTTTTGAAATATTTACGTAGAAATTGACAAGTGGTACAATTATAGGAATTGGAGCGTGGTGGATTCCGTCACGCAGCTGTGTATGGCCTAACGCAGGCGCGTGAGCGGGGAAAGTGAAAGGCGTTTCTAAAACTATTGTAAATGCAGAATTTGTGAATTCTTAACATTTTTGAAATTCGTAGATGTATAATATATTTTTATGTAAATAAACATATTTTTTGTTATAAATACGTCATACTAAAATAGAATAGAAGGAATGATACAGAATAGGAGTAGGAAGCATGGAAAACTTTTTCGTACTGGCCAATTTCAACACGAATTTCTCCTCTTAAGTAAGGAATTCCAAATTCTAATTAGTATGGCTATCTACTCGTGTATTTGTGCTTCGATTACCGTCTTTCATTCTTTTTTTTTCTTCTTCTTTTTACAATTTTACAAAAAGGAAAACTTAAAACATCGCATTATCTGCGAGTACCGCCGTGTCATTAGTGCTGCGGAAACGTTCGTTCATTTTGGTTCCAACGTTTTCGTTCTGGAAATTTCGACCTATAGAACAATTAGGCGGCCTGAGGCCCAAGTTGTTAATAAAGAGTTGAAGGCTATTGTGGGAACGGATCCATTGCGAACCACGTCCGAGTTAGCTGCAGGCTGCGATGTTAGTGATAAAACTGTTCTCTCTCACTTGAAGCAAATTGGGAGACTAAAAACTTGAAAGGTGGGTCCCTCACAAATTGATTGAAGCAAACCGGCAAACGCGCGTCGACTGCTTCATTACATTACTAAACCGGCACAATAATGGAGGTGTTTTAAACCAAATCATTACCGGTGGTGTAAAATGGATTCCTTACGATAGCCGGAAGTGCTCAGCGCAATGGTTGGATCCTGGCCAGCCAACCAAATCCTGCTCCAAGCGAAAAATAACCCCAAAAATTTACATGTAAGCGTTTGGTGAAAATTTGCCGCTATACTTCATTACTTTTCTCAAATCTGGCCAAACTATTACGGCTGATGTCTATTGTCAGCAATTGCAAACTATGATTGAAAAGCTAGCAGCTAAAAAACCTAGGCTGTTCAATCGCTCCCTCCACGCCACTGCTGCTTCACGACGTCGCTAGACCTCACACTGCAACCAAATTAGAAGAGCTTCAATTCGAAAACCTAAGACATCCTGCGTACTTACCAGGACCTGCTCCAACAGATTACCATTTCTTCCGAAACTTGGATAATTTCTTGCAAGAAAAAAAATTCTACTCCGATGGCTGCGCCAAGTACCAGAATCCAAGTCACCTTCAAAGATTTTATTCATTCCGGTCCGACTGATGTTTTTAAGAAAGGTAGTTTATTGCTCAACTACCTGTGAGATGGCAGAAGTGCATAGAAAACAGTGGTTCATACTTTGATAATTAAATATATTATATCAAAAAATATTCTTCTTGTTTTTCCCATACAAAACGACAATTTCATATGTAAGGACCAAATACAAGGTTCACAATCTCACAGCGCCATTTTTGTTTTTCATACTTAGTTCCTACTGCTTCTCCTAACTAATCTATGTCTAAAGTTAACTCACATAGTATATATACTACTCAGTAGTATACTGAAACAAAAGGAGGGTAATGTTTGTTTGTAATATATATGTTTCCTCCTAAGGCATAAACGAATTCACGGATTTTGACGTATGGGGTGTTGTTAAATTCGTCTTGATAACACAAGTACCTATGAGTACATTAAAAATAATGGCAGATTTTGGGCGCAAATTCGTGCATTTCAACTTTTTTCTTATCAAATACGTACACTCTTATCAAGGACACCTAGTGGGGTATCTAAGTAAGGCAGGTTGTTAAATGTAGGTAAACGACGATTTCAAAAATACATACAACTTCTGCTTTCGATTTAATAGAAACTAAAATACATTTCTAAAAATTTGGCAAAATCTACTTGATATTACTTGATAAATAAACTTGGGGCCCGACTTTAGAAACCTTGCTTTTTTCTTTTCAGTTAGTAATCGGAATATTTGTTAATTTAATGTTTTTTTTCTAGCAGAATTTTAGTGGTTGGTAACGACTATGTGTCGTTTCCTGCGGACGGGTCTCCGTATGACAATTCACAACTAGCGGCGCCTCGACAAATGGTCTATCGAACGCTGCAACAAACAAAAAATCTCTCCGATCTTTGTATTCGTAAAGATGATCGAGTAAGTTATTCTTTTTCAGACAACGAGACCCACTGCACGTTTATGTTCGTTATTTATTGAGATCACTAAATGATTGCCTTTTTCCTATCGCTGACCTAACCTGTATGGTCCATGCAAAGTGCATTATTGTGATCTTATGGCTTGTACCAAACGCTGTGGGTTACAATAGATATTACCATTTACGATTGATTGCAAGGGCTTGCCGATATACATAATATTATTTACGCATATAACGCATTATAACGGGGTTATGCATTTTTCTTTTGCTCCTTCTACAATATACAGCGCTCGGAGCGGTCACTGAGACGCTCCGTCACTCCACAGCCAGGGGTTATGCATTTTCCTTTTGCTCCTTCTACAATATACAGCGCTCGGAGCGGTCACTGAGTCGCTCCGTCACTCCACAGCCAGGGTTTATGCATTTTCCCTGGCTGTGGAGTGACGTCACACTACAGCAAGGGGTTATGCATGCTCCGTCACTCTACGTTCCTGAGTGTGGGTACACTCATGAACATCAGCACATTAGACTTTATATAGTTCAGTTGTATGTACATGTTCATAGTCAAACGTTGAATGTTTTTTCTGATATTGATCATTTACTGCCTAACGGAATCAAACGCGTGAAGGAATTCCTCTAGCTACAATCCAGTGGCTTTTCAGTTTTTCAACTGTTTGCGATTTCTATATTCTCACGAAAACAAAAGCAATTTGACTTCTAGTTTATCTTTGAAACCTGAGAAGCTTTTGTTGCTTCAGATTTACAGTTGAATTCTGTTGGTGGCGATGCGGCGTGTTAGAAGACACTTGTGGGCCTCACAGTCGAGGGGTACATTAAGTGAAACTGTAGACACATTTACAGTAATGATCTGATTTAAAGTTGAATTGTGTTGGTGGCGACGCGGCGTGATTGTATGTGTTAGAAGACACTTGTGGGCCTCACAGTCGAGGGCTACATTGAATGGCACACATTATGTCTACACATATTTACAATAACGAGCAAAATAACGAACTTAATATGGAGGAGTTCCCTTTCGTGGTACGCAGCAACTCATAAAAAGGCTTATTAAAATCTATACCACGACCTCGTTAAGTATGTTATGTAACTCAAAATATGGAACCTGTCAAAGAACTTTTACTTTCGACTTTAAACAGTTTGTCCGTCGGCTGAGCGGTCGCGCGCCGGGTCCTGGCAACTGGTTCGATGGTAGAACATTAAAGTGGAACTCAAACAGTACAAGCTCTTAAATAACATTTTGTACCAGTTACAAATCTGCCAAAGAGATCACGAATGACTAAAAATAAATCATAACTTCGAACATGTTTCGTGTATTGAAAATGTACAGAGCGTAATTTAACCGCTGGATACAACTGTCTGTGTTGCCGGTGTAATGCTTGGTGTTTAGCTCCTGATGACTATTATATATATATATTTATTTATTTATATATATATATTTATTATAGTTATATATATATATATATATATATATATATATATATAGCCTGCCTCGACAAATTGACTATTCAACTCAAAAATAATTCGGGTAACATATCTGTCGCTGTCGGATTGTCCAAAACGCCGTAGTTCATCACGGCTAGCCATATTCAAAAACCGGTCCGTTTTGTTTTGTGGCGGACCAACGATTAGCTGGATTGAATACGGCTGAGTAAAATTCCGCCAGAAAGTGTTCGGCATTATACTTTATTCAATAAGGCGAGCCTTATTATTTGACATAATACGAGTACTTTGTGATTTTAACACTCGCGGCGTTGCTTGACACGTAAACAACAGAGGCATCGATTGTTGAATACAGAGAAATAAAAAGTATGCCCGGGTAGGTTCGGACGTTTAGGCGGGGGCTATGCTCCCTCGTGATTAGGCGCATGCGATTTGTACAATACGATTGTGACATATATAACAAGTAACCCAAAGCTTATTCAATCAAGAAAAGCTTCAGAGTTTGTTGGTTTGGTTTTGTTTTATATACAAGAAGATATGGTGCGCATAGTTGTGATCGTCGTGTTTAACGTGACAACTTACAGCGACAACTAACAACAAGATGACATCGCAGCACAGCGCAGATTTAGGCACAGAGGCCGGAGTGGTCGTGCCGCCCGTACTCATGTAGTTAGAGCTGGAGTAGTCAGACAGACTTCTCATACCTACTTGCTCATACCCACTTGCTCATACCTACTTGCTCATACCTACTTGCTCATACCTACTTGCTCATACCTACTTGCTCATACCTACTTGCTCATAAAATTAAATGCTATGTTGCGATAATGATCATTAAGATGGTAATCTTTTAAATATAAACATTCAGATTCGAATGAGTTAAAAAAACTCATTACAATAACAATTCCCAGACAATATTCCTAAATTAAAAATCCTTTGTTCAGTTTTCATGTCAGTCAATGTCTTTGGAAATAATATTTCTGTTGCGCTGAGACTAAAATTTACCGACTGTGTCTGTGTAGATGAAATGAAAACTGATGAAGAAAGAAGAAGAGCGAATTCTTGGCAATTGTTTTTCATACCATACGGCGCAAATGAGCAGGAAGGTGACACAGCTGCATACCTGATGTTTAACAGACTACTGTTGTATTGGCGGCCAAATAGGCCTGTCTCATGAAGATCCCCAAACCGTGTCGATTCAGTGGTCCTTTTGGTCGTAGCGGTGGCATATAACCTATAACCTTACTCGTGAATGTAGCAATCATACACAAAAGGAATTTTTCAAATTCGACTTGTAGGCACACCTGCATGACGATTATGCGGATGTCTATGGGCATCGGTACTTTCAAAAATACTCCTGTTGCTCGCCTACCCTGCTTTACTACTATATAAACTCAAAACTACTGGATCGAACAAATTATTTCATCGCTAGAACACTCCGTCATTGACTAATTATTACTGCCTAAAACATATAAAATTAGAAATCCAACTGCATGATGACGGCACGAGCCGCTAGAAGGAAGTACGAGTGTATTCACTGGCTAACAACTGTTCAATAGCCGAGTATGCAAGAGATCAATCGGCACTTCCGCTTCACTCGAGTGATATTTACAGGAGCGTTCCGTGTAGCCGGCCACGGTCCGTAGTGACGCAATGCGTTCATGTTGCGGTACAAGTGTCAACCAGTCGGCCGATCCGTTGCAGGACCGGTCGCCGAATTCATCCGATTTATTGAAACTTGAGAGTTGGCTGCAGTTTTACCGATGGTTTAAGCGTCAATTACGCCAATGAAACAAGAGTTTACAAAACTCTAGTTAGTGCGCAATTGCGATCTAAGCTCGCATCGACAAATCGGCATTGGCAACCGACAACTCGTTCATGCGCCCATGGACAATTGCTGGGATAAGGTCGCTTTCCTTAAGCTTGTGGTGTAAAGATTTTAAGGATTGTACGGTAGTATGTAGTAATATATGTAATATCACAGAAATATGTAATAATTTCACCCAAAAACAAGAGAAGATACACATACACAATACAGGGACGTAAAAAGATATTGTTAATAATATCTTATTGTTAGACTGTTACTGGTGGTGGGCGTGTAGCGTCAGCCGCCAAAGTAAACGGCATTGCTGTAGCTCTATGCATTGCCGTAGCTCTGTGCGCTGTTGCGACAAAATTGCACATTCTCGGCGCGGGCGGAGGTGTCATGCGCCTAAATGCTAGCATTAACTTCACCATTTCTCTTGTCTTTCGTAACATTATGACATTACGAAGGAAATGTTGCACATTTCTACTACAACGATTTCAAAATGAGTAGGTATTGAATATTTATCCACAAATTTTACAGTTGAAGAAAACATCAATATAAACCATATAATTTCTGAGTGAGCACTTACAACCGCACAATTGTAAGTGCTACATACTTCTACGTCACAGCTTATAAGAATAAGGTAGGCAACCCGCACCATGCTGTCAGCCATACAATTTTAAGATTTGTTCAAATTATTTATTGCCAATTAACATTATATTTAAACAATTAACATTATATTTAAACAATATTTAAAGGTAATTGAATTGACAAAGTTATAAAAAAATATCAATTATAAGTAATATTTAAATCAGATTTTTAATAATTTTTATAAGTTTTAGCAATAATACTCTTATTTTAATAGACTGATACAAATTTTTCAATTTTTCTACTTTTTCCACAACCACTAAAATAATTTAGGATTAATAAAAGCCTATCATCACTCTGGAAGAATTCAAATCTTTTATTTAGTGCCACTCCTAACTCCAATTAGGAAGGAGGCAAGGGGAGAGTGATTACCGGAACTTCAGTAATATCCCTACGAAACTAGGTAATTTAGTTATTACTTGATTGAGTTTCTAAGACTTGTCAATTTGGAAGTTGTCGAGTCGCTTACCTGAAAGGAAAATAAAGAAGAAATTACAAAATAGTAAAATTTTAATGTTCCTTATATTATGGTATTCTTAACTAGTAGTGGAGGAGTTAAGGGATTTTGTTCCGTGAAAGTAACTTTATTGTATTGAACAACATTCGCGTAAACTTATGACATCGAGATGTTAATGAATGTGGCATAACCACAAATTATAAAATCTACTTATAAAGATGTTAAAAATGTCGAAAGATTCGTTTAGGTCTCCCCTGGCATTTATGTCGCTAATGTCTTGCATCACGCCAAGAGTTAAAGACTGCTAATTCTACTTAAGAGCTTATGGTTTTTACTGACGATATGTTGTATAAAGTTTCGGTGACACATCTTGTTCGTTGCTTATTTCATTTTGTCAGTTTGGCGTAGTCCATATGGCTCTACTGTCTGTATGAACTTATATCGATACCGACCGTATTACTTTACCAGCACAAATTATTTATCCATAACGAAAAGTTTACTTACAACCTCATTCCTTTCAACATAACAATGTTAAGCCCGGAAAGCTCCAAAACGGTAAAAATTCAAAGTGATACAAAATCAACCGTAAGATAATAATTGTAAGGTACAATTTGAACTGGTAACGGGGATACTAAATGCAGATACGAGTTTTCGTGCGGACAGTGGAGCAGTGATACATCAGACACATTCGGAGTTGCGTCATAAGGAGGTATGAACGTATGACCTTCCCCTCGCTCTTGTGCTGCAGCGCCCTGCATCAGGCACCATACGACTAAATGTTAGTGGATGAGTCCTGTTGATGGCTATTTTCGGAGAGCATTGACTCGTCTTACTGGTTTATTCCATTTCTAAGCGTTCATCGAAATGTTCGCAAACATTTGCGTATCAAATTACCTCACGTGTTGTGACTTGCTAACAAACAACTTTTATTACAAAAATTGATAACATCATTAGGAGAGGTAGTGCCGTGTTGCATAGAAGGAGGTAGTGCCATGCATGGTGCATGACATTACATCCTCCTATTCAACGGAATTGGGCCGGCACGACCAGGGAGGTACCACTCGCTCACCTAATACCGCCGTAAAATGATATCAACCGGTGGCCCTTTGTGGGGGGGGGGGGGCTGGAAGTGCCAGTATCCCGAGCCAGTAGTACTGTAGCTGATGTTGGAGTGCCACATCATGGTCACAGTAATTTTAGTGTTAATTCAATGGCCAAGCTGCGTAGATTTATAATATAATAAGTTCATTAATCTGAGTATACCAAGTGATTTTAAACGCATTGGAATGTCTTCCTATAATCAATTAAACTGGAAAAGACGTGGGCATTGAAATGTTATAAGTGAACTTCTTGTTTTGAACTTGACAGACGGGCAATGAATCTGTACAAGATATTCCGAATACCCGTTTATCCCCACATAATAACAATAAAGACACATTCAAATCGGATTTCTTAAAAGGCTTGTTCTCTTTTCTTCTGATTTGATATATCTTCATTTGAGGTGAGATCAGAGTGTACACTGAATAAATGATATCTGAAAATCCCTTCATGGTTAGCGACTACTAACGACTTTAACCTAAAGCATGTACGAGTGTCGACGCTCTTTAGTTCTATTGTAGAACTACGAAATAATGAGTACCCATGGCTACATCTCCCAGACAGAGAAACGCATACAAAGTCATATCTCAGCGCTTAACCTAAAACACTTGCGAAGCGGAAGGTATAATATTAATGTTATGGACGTATAATCAATAACATCATCAAAGATTAAAACTATTATTACAAAACCAACTGCGATCAAATAACACAAATTACTTTGCCATGTGAGGTCATTGCACCAGCTGAAGGCTTTCAAGGACTGACCCATGACATATTTAACGGTACGACTTTCAAATATATTATTTTTCATACGTTTTGTAAGTAACATGTTTCTGATTTAAATGTTATCCTATATGACTTTTAAAGGCAATATTGAAAGGGTAACTTGAATTATATTGGATAAGTTCATGATGCTGGCATCTGCAGTAGACTTCTAATGCAATGTAAAACGTAGGTTTTTACATTTCGTTCAAACGCCATTGCGCTTAGTGATAGACGATACGGAGTCCATAGGGATAGAGGATTTTATAGGTTGCGAGTTTTAAAGACTATTAAACGTTAAAAAAATTCCCGGGCCGAGATGGAATAGCAGTTGTGGCCCGGTTGCCCCTCCGAAACGAGGATCTTCTGCAACATTTCCTAAAATAGTAAAAGACTTTCTGCATGTAAGGTTCTGTTATAAGTTCGCTTCTCTTTCTCTATTCGTCGTTGGTCCTACATCATCACCATTATCTTTATTAGCTGTAGCCTAAGCGTGGCACCGCGGAGTCTACAATTACTCAAACTTTAACAATAATTTAAAGTATTGTTCAATTACATTAACACTTCTTTAATTTTGTATATATATTGAGGTACTCAACAAAATATATTCTGTGGTATGGGATATGTTATTCAAATCGAAGTAAGTTTAGTCTGCAGGAGCGTCCTTGAAACGAATTCACCTGGTCTGACCGCTTCTACTGAGGGTGTCAGTGGGCCACCGCTGGCTGTGCTGAGTTCGATGACACTAGCAAGCATGACGGCATGCCTCTGACTTCGAGCTTTCAAACTTGAAAAGCTTTTATAACATTAATACTCCCTTTATAAATAATTCTCATTATTCAGATGATCTTTTTAAGCGCTACTTAGCATTGCAGCTCTGTTTGTTTGATACAGTTTAATTAGTCCTAAATACAGATTAATATATTAATTACTTTTGAAACCGTCTAATATGTGGTAATGTCTTGTGTGTGCAGTTTGTAATCGCTGTATACACTTTTGGCAGTCTAAAATGTCAACGTTTGACCACTATTTACAGTTACTTGCACGTTTGCATGTTTTTATAATTATTTTTCTCATAATAAATTAGCAAGAGTTTATTTTATCATAATTCAGTTAGTGTATAACATAAGTAAGTAGATAATGAATTACAAGCTCACGGCCATCTGACAAAGATGTTAGCAGACAGTACTCAAGAGGCTGTCATGTCAATACGCGGCGATGATCATATTTAAGTTGTTAGACTTGTGATTTTAGCGCGAAAATTTAAACTTTAAGTTTCATAAGTAACAAAACTTTGCGACCTTCCCACACTTATCGGTTATATAACCAAACGGGTAGTGACAGTCACGTGTTGGTGAAAAGTAAGGCTTAACGCTCAGTTATAAGATTCGTTTAAGCTTCTAATGCATTGACAACTTTATTTACGCACGTCTAATAGATTCGGTTAAACGATTTTGAAATCTATGGTACTGATAATATGATATCTGTATAATTAATTGTGTGCGCTGCGACGATATCGCAACGTTGCCTAATGTGTAAGGGCATGCTGGCAATATCCGCCGCTTTTGCAATGTGTGACTTATAATTTATGTCCCAACTCGATGTCAATTGGCAGAATGTGTTTAGGGTTGCGTGTTCTCAAAACTTACAAATCTTCGTGCTTTATAAATCTTACCTCATCACCCCCTATTTTAAGCGTGATATTAGTCTAGGAGAGATCCTAGACAAATGTCGCGATTCAATCGTTTATGTCCAGGAAAGCTGAAGCCATTAACAGTTTGCATCTCTTCGTCCAATACCCCCTGCCACTTGTTACCGTAATCTTGTTATCATTTTGAGTCGCCACACACCACCCTGGCCGAACAGGCGGCACTGTATGTCGTGGTGTGAGAGGCGAGCTCGTTGCCTCTCCGTCGGCTGCCTGCTACCTGCTCGGCCTATTCGTTAAATATTTTCGTTCAACTGTATCTTTGATATTCTCTTAAATTTATCAACTCAGCGTGTACGAAGTATGGCAGGCATGAATCGTTGCTTACTTCAGTTTGAAGTACGCAGCGCGGCCACACGAGGAGAGCTCAGTTAGGTAATACAATGTTAGAATTAGAGGCTCCGCGCTTGTGATCTTAATATTTACTCGGTGTTTATAAGGTGTAGGGTACTAAATGAGTATGAAACATCCGGTACTACGTATAACTGACGAGCTATGGTCACGTGACACCTCGGCCCACCCGCGATCACAAGTGTTCGTCGACTAGCGTTCGCCTACTAGAGTTCGCCTACTAGAGTTCGCCTACTAGCGTTCGCCTCCTAGAGTTCGCCTCCTAGAGTTCGCCTCATAGCGTTCGCCTACTAGCGTTCGCCTACTAGCGTTCGCCTTCTAGCGTTCGCCTACTAGCGTTCGCCTTCTAGCGTTCGCCTACTAGCGTTCGCCTACTAATGTTCGCCTACTAGTGTTCACCTACTATTGTTCACATGCTAGTGTTCACCCAGTTAGTAGTTTGTGTGTTGTGTTTAATCATATTTTGTTACATTAGGTTACATTAATTTCGCGCGGGGGCGGTAATAAAAGCGGTGGGGCTTAGTAGCCTGGGGTGAACCCATGCGAAGCCAATTGAACCGAGGGGGATCTTTTTACCCCTCTTATAAGAAGACGGGGCTCAAAGATGAGGAGGAGGAATCGCTCTCGGTACCCCTCTGCCCTCTTATAAGAAGAGGGGACCTAAGAGCAACAGGAGGTGGCGCTCTTGGCGCGACCTTGCCCCGTGCGCAAAAGGGTGAGGTGGGAACCTCACCCCATTGCACTGTCCCAAAGTCGGTGGGGTTGTCCTGTAGTGCTGGGCAACATCATCTGTGGAAGTGGAGTTGGTCCCTTAGGGGGCTGACTAGCCGTCGAGGTACCCTGATGATTATTGTTCCGGGGCACCTCACCAAGAGCAGCACTGATGGCACTCGAGGTGGTTTTTGTGAGTATTCGGCACTATCATGTGCCGCGAGTCCCACACACCACTGGACCCCACTTAGGCCGGTGAAGGCGCGTAAGTGCGTTTCCACGCGTTAATGACAAAGGTGACATTAATTTAATTGTCACTAATTAATATGCATTATTTCCAGCAATATTTCCGATTTCATATGTAACTGCTGCCAATACGAAACATATTCCGCCAGTGAAATACTTAACAATATCCTCTATTATATTATAATATTGGCTATGTCCTGTGTGCTTTTACAAATCGCAAAAACTTCTGAAGTCAACGTGTTGCGTAACATATTTATAAATAGTAGGGACGTGACTAATTGCGGCATTATATAAGGCGCCGCTATAAACAAATGTTAGGAGCAAGATCGTGTGAAGTATTAACCGACCGGCCGTAACGCGTTACCGCGCTCACGTCACTTACCTTTCGCCACAGAACGTTCATTCTTAAGTAAATGCCAGGGCATGTCGGAGCGGACATAGTTTTTTTTTTTCGGAATAGAGAAAGACATAAGCCGACGATGAGGTACCTCTCCTTCGAAATACCGACAAAACATGACGGCTATGTGTCATACGCCTTTCGTGAACTTCGTTGTGAGCTGCCCGGAGTTGGCAACGCACCTGCAGAACCCCTGGTAGTGCATGCGCACAATAAATTGTCGTAATTAATGGACATTAATGAGCTCCCATAGACGACAATTTTTACAAACAAACCAGAGGTAGGTTTGTGCTTCTAAGCTTGTCAAACGTCTACTCTGTCAAACGATATCTTTATAATCTAGAACTATTAGTTACACTAGTCATAAACAACAATATCCATGTGCCGTAACTAGTATTGCCATTTTCCCCTTCGTAACTTGTAGAGGCAACAGAGTTGTGTGCGATATATGATTTTATCTCTACACAGATTTAAAGTGCTTTGGTAAAATTTTGCATTTTTATTACCTCTTACAATATTCATTGAACCATAACATGGGAAATTATGTTTCTATTTTACCCTGATAGTATTTTGAGAAGTGATTACTTTCAGAGGAAACTAACCAATATCTGAGAAAATACGGTTATTGATTGTCAACTTTTTGTAACCTCCCACTTTGGTACAGAACCCTGCTTACGTACTTGACTGGTTTGAATTATGTTGATTTATCTGCTGCCTGTAAGACGTCGTGGCTTACGCAAATGTTACGGCAGCCGTTGAGTTTACGCTTTATCTAATTACACCAACAAGACTCGCTCAACACAATACTTAGGTTCAGTTAATTTGATACAATGCGGTCTCTAGACACACAGTCGTGAACGTTGAAATGAGAAGAGAGAATTAGCAGGCGTTATTGCATTTCTTGAAGTATCGAAACCGCAGCGCGTATTGTTTCGTGTCGGCATTATTGTGGTCTATTGCGTTACGGATATCATTATATTAACTGTTAACGTGTTTATACGTTCTATAATGTTAATAGTCTCGGTAGATTACTAGCTTCCGTCTCTGGCAGGATTAAAACTACATAATTCGGTTCAGGACGTGTCACTGTCTAGTAATTATAGCAGATACGTGTATAACTTCAAGATAAGTACTGTGTAGGTGGACTTCTTACCAGCTGTTCAGTCATTTGTTAATTATCGTTATGGTGGAGATTTTATTATCTTAAAACATATTAAAACAGAAATAACCCATACAATAAGGATGTAAATATTCTTCTTAAACTAATTCAAGTAAATGTATTTTGATAACTATAAAAACAATACATATATTTTAAAAAATATCGTCTTACCTACCTACATGATAATACGTAAGCTGATCGCTAGTATTTTGTATCCGCAGGAATGGCGTACTTCCTCAAAAAAGCGTTTTGGTTTATTTTATCCTACAGCAACGACTACATTTGTTGTAGGATAACACATTGCTGGTCATCTCCACAGAAACTGTGGGGGGTTACGGGCATCGAGGCGGACCTCATAACCCGGGTTGGGTCGCAAGGGGACGACTATCCCCTCGGTAACGGGGCCGCAGTAATTTGCGGGTTTGCCATCGTGGCTTATTGGCTCAGGGGAGTGAAGGCCTGTTTAGGGCCTGTGTGTTGTGTAGGGTGTTGTGACTGTGGTGAGTAGCGATTGGGTGTGTCATGCATGCGCATGTGTGATCCTCGTCCGGATCGCAGGACACGCAGTTCCTAGTCCGCTTGGTGGATCATGGGGGGGGGGGGGGGG
>JAFELO010000851.1:256666-326335 GCA_017140195.1 Eumaeus atala
GCAGAAATGGCAGTTAACTAACATCAGTGCCAAGCGTTTTACCCATAGCAGTACCAACAGTAGTGCCAATAGTAGTACCAACAGCGGTACCAAGGCAGTACTAATAGCAGTACCAACAGTAGTGCCAAAAGCAGTAACAATGGCAGTATAGCAGATACAAATACAATCGGCAGTTATTATGTGCACACAATATACGAAATATATAAATACAGTGTTGATATGTTGGGTTTTATCACGTGGTATTACCCTTAGTTAGTGATAACACTTGTGGTGTTATCGTAGTAACTCATTCAGTGATACACTTGAATAAACAAATAAAATTTATATACTTTTTCCACAATTATTTATTTTTCAATTTAAATTTACGACCAGCTTCGACTTATCATCATCAGGTAAAACGTGTTTTTTGTTTCAACTTATTATCATCAGGTAAAAATATTTTTATATAATGTATAAAATATATGATGATAAGTCGAAGCCAGTCGTAAATGTTAATTGAAAAATAAATAATTGTGGAAAAAGTATATTAGGTCTATTTATTTATTGAAGTGTTAACATGAATTTCCACCAAGAAGTGACAATACATTCAATCAACAATATCCAAAATGAAGTAATGAATTCAAGATTCAAGAAATTACTATTATTACTAAGAAGAAAATCTAAAACTATATCCTTTTGTTTACTACAACCAAAAGTTTTAGTTATGTCGGTTATTGTGGTGATTTCTTTCCCTTGAAATGTAATAAAGACTCCTTCACTTATAAAATTTTAAAAGTTTCTGTTGCGTTATGACAAAATGCGTAATATATTTTTTGCTGCTGTAATTGTTACATACTTTGCGATATTAAATATAAAATTCACGCACAATTACCCGTAATACCCAGTTACTTTCAATGTTCAAACCTATTACATAATGAAACAGAACAGCAGCGCCGGGTAGCTTGCCTAAGCGAAGCTCGTGCTTCGCTTAGGCAAGCTACCCGGCTTAATTTCGTAATTAATAAGCTAATTTTACAACAATCGGTTCTTCGCAAAAGTCTTCCGTCACGCTACAGAATCTTGAAGAGATACTTTAAAACTTAATTTCCTGGTTGTTATACTCTTCTTGCCTGTTGCTTGCTTCTTCTTTCATTTTTTCTACTTCATTCCTACATACTGCGAGGTACCGAAGCTAACGCACTAGGTGATGCTATATATAGATCGAATAAGTACCTCGTTAACCAAATTCTCGTGATAATTCAAAAAGCGAGTACACTCTACTTCAACTTCTGCGTACATTACTTCTCTGTGAGTTAGCTATGTAGCTGCTTGCCTTGAAAACTTTATTGTAACTTTATTGACGTTGTTTCTGTGAACGTATTCTTCGTAGTAAACGTCTTCATTAGTTGCCGACCCTGGACATGTGTATCTGTAACATATGAACTATGTACGTTGACCGGCTTTAGTTGAGCTGGACTAAGCCAATAAAATGTAACCTGAATATTCTAGAAAAATAATGACATCTGAAATTCATCAATAAACTTTGAAGCACCTTTTTATTCTCGGATGACCCGGGAAACTTTAATCGCAAGTTTCATAGACAAGACTTCCACATGTTTTATGTAGTCCCCTAAGAATCACGTAAAAAAACGTCGGTTTTGTTGGCTAAAAAGATAATAAGATTTTTGAATTCAAGTATAGTATTTGTTGCTAGCGTTACTAGACTAGGGCGGACTTCTCTCCGACCAGCACAACATGGAGTTATTGGCCATTCCTAATTAAAGATGATCACGATAATGTTGAACATAGTATTTCCTGACAATTAATACGTCCTGTATTTTATGGAACAGGAGATCTCCATTTATCTCATTATAATTACATTAATTATAATGAGATAAATACTGCTCTTATTAGTCACTAGTATATTCACTTTGTTATAAAACATACTATAATGATAAAAATATCTGTCCCAAGAACGAGTTAAATAATATCTGTCAATCATCATCTAATTTAATGGCAGGGGCCAACTTCAGCATGCTCACAGACCGTAGATTTTGTAACACGTCGTTATTTCATATCGGTTATATGTTCTTTATAATAGTAATTAGTTAATTCGGGTAAGCTCTAACCGAATTCCAAAACCCTGCTGTCGCTTACTTAGGAATTATTAACTTAAGTTTCTGCGTGCACTCAATTCGAATTATAATTGCGTTCCTTTTGCGACTCTTACCGACTGCAATATCGCACGCAAGCTGTTCGCAATAAAAGTTATTTTTGTTTAACTGCAAGCTGCTTTGCTCAAGTCGAATAGAAGTTGAATAAAAACACAAATAATGGCTACTTCTCCCCAAACCACCGCCATATGTCCGTAACCTCTCGCTTTGATCTCAAAAGAAGGGCCATCACAAGTCTTTTTTATAATGGCGACCGAAGCACCCAAATCTTTAGCAAAGTGATTGTGGAGGAGGGGGGCACATTGGTTCTGCCACCACCTCCACGTCTATGCTCCACTCCGCCATTGACTGCAGGAGAAGATCCTTGGCCCCAGCGGATTGGTTAACATTGGCCTGCAAAAAGTTGATACACCTCTCGACCCAGAGGCGCATCGAGCAATATGAAGTAGTTAAGGTAACAATTTTGCGCGCATTTAAGTTAGAAGCATAAGTAATAAATAGCCTGCGACACTGCAAGGAGTTCCATTTGCGAGAGCTTTCTCCGCAAGCTTGTCTGCCTTTTATAACTTTGGGAGCCGGACGTTTCAATTGGGCGCGCACCGGTTGTCGTCTGGCGACTACGGAGTGGTCCGATGCCCAGCTCCTCGAGTTCTATTCCCCGTTCGGCCTTTAAAAGTGCTGTGCAATATATGGCTCCCTGAGTGGCTGCCTCCGATCGTAGTTTAATTACTTTGGTCCTGGATCTAGGGAGCACTCTTTCAGGATCTCGTTTAGATCTACTCTTCTTAGCCGACGTTTGGGTAGGTGCTGCTATTACCACCGTCTTGTTTGGTTTTCTAGTTGCCTCGACCACCTCGGCCAATGACTGCCGAAGCAGACTCAGTGGTTTCCTCCTCCGTGAACCCTTCGAACCAGAGATCCTACGAGATTCTGAGGTAAACGGTCCATAGTTTGTCCACACGATGCCCTTCTTGGGATTGGGACTACCTCGAACTTTAGCTGACTAGCTACGTCCATCCTTACATCTAACTTCCTTTCTGAGTTTTTGGACGTTTCGAGTGCAGTGCCCTTATTTGTAGGTGATTCAGACACTTTTTTTTGCACTGTAACCGTAGTTGTCTTATCCATTATCGGAATCAACTTTAATGGTATTTAAATCCATGTTAACACTTAAGACCGTGGGGGGATCCGCGTTAACAACGAAGCACACAAATATCAGCATTCACTGTCTATTCGATACCGTAATCCAAGTTCAATTAGTTCCGCAACTTCATAGAATTAGAAAGAAAGCATGCGTGGAAAACAGATAAACATAAGGTAACCCTATCATGGTAAGTGCTTAAATATTAACCCCTTTTATATGGGTAAGAACACCAGAAGTAGTTAACCTTATTAAAGAAACTTCAACATTGATAGACTTACACTATCAATAAGTTACCTTTTCATTTGGGTAAGATCTCAATAGGGTCTCCCTATAGATGGGCTTAATCAAAAATATGGGTTTTCCGGTCCCTGGTTGTCACCGAAAGTACGCTGCGGTCGAACTTCCTCCTTGTATAAGGAGTTTTCTCCTCCTTCCTGCTCAAGTAACAGCAGCTCGTGCAACAGTTAAACAGCGAAACGTACACACGTTCAAATTGGGCAAATCAATCACGCACCTCCGTAATTAGCACCACGTAACGAGCCATTATATCAGGTACAAGGAAAATCGCCCTTGCGTCGATTAACAACTTATTTAGCATTATCATCAGACTGCATTTATTCACGAACGTGTGCTTTAGGCTCAGGCACTCACAAACCGCACAAAATGCGACAACATAGCCATGTCAATTTGCTCCGGTGCCGTGGCGCTAGTGGACTCCTCGACGTACGTCTCAGTTCGGCAGCTAAGCAACGCTTGCATTACCTCATACGATCCCGTGACTCGTAACTTTTCTATACTAAATTTGTATGTAAATATAATATTGGGCAGTTCCAGCTCATACGTATAGTGATGGCTATGCTGTAGTGATACCTGCGATCTGTTGGTTGATTGTTTTCCACGTGAGTCGGGGGAGATTGAGTGCAAGTGGATGACACATATATGTTACTATGACAGTCAGATGCGACAGGCTGTCCTTCACTGGTTAGATTGCTTTTTTCCCTCTTATGCCTTGGCAAAGTCAGGAAAATAATGGAAGTAATAAAATGAATCTGTTAACTGTTGTAGTCATTTAAATATTCAAGTAGTAACACCAGCAACAGTGCCATGTGTCAGGCCGGCTGCACTGGCAGTGGGATCATTAAACGTCTAAACAAAACGCGTTACATTTCACCATACGGTACATATAACTATTTGTCCACAATCAAACTTCCCCGAACCGCATGCGCAAGAAAGTCGTATCCGCGAGTCCGCCGCTTGTGCACATTTTCAGGTGAGATCTGGTTGGCCATAACCCAAATACCTTCGACACAAATTGTGTTCGCGCGCCCCTCCCCCTTACTGTAGGAGCTCATGACGATCATGTCGATGATTCAAACATAAGATTACAGCCTCCTTATCTTTGAATAAATGAAAAATATATCACGCAGTATATTGTTCTCCACCATCATTCGTCATTACCACCCCTTATCGGTCCACTGCTGGACATAGATCTCTTTCACTGAACGCCAAGACGACCGATCTACTGCTACTCGCATCCATTCCCGACCGGCTACTGCACGGACATCGTCTTCCCGCCTGGTGGACGGTCGACCAACACTTCGTTTTCCTAATCGCGGCCTCCGCTCCAGAACCTTATCGGCCTATATGCCATCTGAATAGCCCATTGCCACTTCAGTGAGCTTATATATATATATATATATATATATATATATATATATACACATTCTAAAAGAATAAATTAGTCAAGTGACACGTCGCTTTTCGAATCTCCAAATAATAAAGTTTATACATTTAAAGTGCGATACTTAATATATTTATTAGAACATATCTAACATCATCAACATCACTGCAACCGAGTCGTGTCAGAATGAAAATTCAGGCCAGAGACAATAAACACTGGAAATACGTTTCATTCAGAAAGATGGTTGAATGTCTTTGAGTGGGGGTGAAGTCGATTTAAGTTTTATCCATTGCGTAACATATCTTTTTCACTCGACTACGCCGGAAGAAGGGTTATGTATAACTGATATTTCCGCAGTAAATTACAAGGACAAGCTTTACTACCAGCTCTCGTTAGAGCGCGAGCTGATCACTATAATAAACTATTGCTAGCTACCATAACCATTTTATCCTTTCCCTTCTGTTATTTTAAGGATTTCATTTGCACAAGTCTTCAAATAAATCATGTGTGAGTTTTAACCACAAGATCATATCGTCATTTTAATGTTCCCAGTACTTAAATTTATCATGACATGACTTAGTATTGAAATAATTCAGTGAAACTATTTCCATTTTCGGGTTTTTCTATTAATAATCAACGGACGACAACGGGCTGATCATGACGAGGAATTTAAGAATTGCGCAATACCTACACTAGCATGAAACCTTTAGTTGAAAAATTTAATTAATTACATAACGAGAGGATATTTCTTAACTTAAAATGCATTTCGGTTAAGGTCGGCTGTAATGGTAGTGTTTGGTGGTAGCGGCTCAACTGGTGGCACTCAAATTACGAGCCATAAAATTACTGAGATAACAAAGTTTATGATATCTTATTTGATGGTTACGGAGTGAATGAGACGCCGCAGGTTGCAGTAGACGTACACCAGGACCAAGTAGGTTTCTATTCCTATCTAAGGCAGTCTATGGTCCGATCAAACTAAAGATAATTCTAAAGTTTCTATGAAATCAATGTGAGTATTGTTGTAATGAAACCAAAAGTGACCGAGTAAATAGTTTTGTTAAGTAGTAGTTATTAATACTTAGGCATATGATATACAAGAATCTAAGAAAAATCTATTTTAATAAATACGAAAACAATATAACTAATGTTCCTGGAACACCGAAGCCTTTTTGCTAGTAAAATTGCAGTAAAATCTTAGAATATTTCATAACAAATGACGCGGCCAATTGTGTTACTTAAAATATTTTCTATTAATTGTGAAAATTATAATAATATTTACTACAAATAAATAATAGCAACGTTTCCACAATTCTACGCCATTATCAATTCTGTTTATATCAAATATACGGTATATATTTGCATATCTTTATGTCCCACGCTCGCGATTTCTACAAGACACTTTCTCTTAGTGAAACTGTATGTTTTTATCCATTGTCAGCGCTGTACGTTCCGATACAGCGCCAAACGCTGATTTCGAATTTTGTATTTCGAATTCTTTTACCATAGACAATCGCTTTTTATTTTAAAGCCTTAGTCGTTAGAATTTAGGTCAAGAATTCTATTTTGGAATTAAATTACGCTTGTTACACCTCATTAATATTTTATAGAATATGCCAGAATGTTATTAATATACATATTTAAAATTATATGATGATAAATCATAAAGAAGTGTGTTACACGTACGTATTTATACTCTGCCTAATCCTACTATTATGTATTTTAGCCCGTTTTCATTTAAATGGATTAAATGTAGCTCAATTTTCATAATCGGGTCAATCCATAAAATCAAATTCATATACACCATCGATATCATCTATGAAAATAAATGACAAACGGACAATTATTCAAATATTTTTATTTGGGGTAATTGAAATATGACTATTTCCACAGAGTCACAAAATTTAATTAAGCGTACCTGCGTTATATCTAGTTATTTATTGCCTTGGAAGATTTTTAATTATGATTATGAAGCCATAAAACAGATAGATTAACATTTTTTTCATGAAATATTTACTATGTTTCTAGAGCTTTTTGAAAATGTGCCAAATTTTAAGTATTATTTTATGTGTAAAGTTGAAAAATACACATATTTTCCTAAACTTTCATTGCTGAAGCAAAGAGAAGCCCAATACAGCTTTATCGGAAGAAAAAGAAAAAATATTTTACATAATAATACCGATATAGATACTAATAGAACGATATCTTTCAAAACTCTTTGATTATACCAAGAATATTGTTGCACTTAGCACTCAGCACTCAGCACTCACAGTACTAAGTCGTCAAGGCGTCTAAATTCTTTGAGGCAGCTGGGACAGTTTTAATCAAAAATAGTTAAAACACCTATAAATCAGTTCACGGGAAGTGAACGGAAGACAAAGACGCCAGCAAACTTTAGCTTGAGCACTGCCAACGTTTTCAAAGCAATCAATTGTAGTATAAAGCATATGTAAAAGAGCCAGCCTAAGAAGTCTCACTAGTTACTTGTCCCTTATTCCTGTAAAATATGTATTTAAAGTTCTCAACTTCATTAGCAAAATGTTTAAGCTCGTTTTCATTCGATGGACGAGATTTAATTTTAACGTCGAATACATTTTATATAATAGGAAACGAGATAATTCTTAAAACCATTACATTATCTCGTTTGATGATTTCGATTGAATTCATTCCGCGGTCTCCTTAATCTTTATAATGATAAGTTCATATAATAACTATTTTTATGTTTATGAAAATTTGCAAAACATTTTAAACGCCAATCGGAGTTAAAAATTCTTATGCGAGTAAGCTTTTCCATTAGAACTCTACACAGAGCACTGGCAAACTCAAACCGATTGGTACAGTCCAACAAAAATAAACTTTAAATATACTTAAAGAAGAAAGTTGATATAGAAATTGAAGAAGTAAGTATTCATGTTTCAAAAAAAATATGATCACAATTTGTATATTATTCCTATTTTGCAGCGTAGTGTTGTATGTTGAACATGTTACCTTATATTTCAGTAGCGTATTACAGCTGTTTTCGCAATTAAATATCAATTGTACCAATATCATTGACCACTTACAGTAATAATGATATTAATTGTCGAATGTATACTTGGCTCGTAACTCTCGCTTTTTAATAGCTTCATGTGTGAAATCAATTATGTTGTTGGTAAAATAACTTCAATAAATCAAATCGTCGTCATATTTAGTGTTGTCTTTCCTTTGCGTTTCATTCGTTACACTTCCATTGTGAAAAGAAAATGTGAATAATGAGACCATACAAAGACACTAGCAAATGTAGATCAAAAATACAAATAAAAAAGTATATAAGGTAGTTAATAGGGGTTAAAATACAGGTAAAACTGCAAATGACATTTATCTTCGTCGCCCGACTATAGGTTGTCGAATTCATAAGTACCTACTTAAGTATAACATTCCTCTAAAATGTGGACAACTCACCATTTTGTTTATCCGCAAATTGTCACTTGAAGGTATAAATGACACTGAAACGAGACACTAAAGTACCGCACGAGTACAGTCGGCCACAGAGACAACGAGTACACTGGCGACAGAACAGTTCACTTGTTGAGGACAAACTCTTTCGAAAGATAAAAGGATAACGATCTATAGATAAAACATATCTGTGCTTTCGTCTGTTGCGTTGGAGAGACGGTCGAGGACTGAAGTGGCCGAAAGTGCGCCGGCGCGCCCCGTCGTTGGCGATGCAGAAGGAGTGCGCGAGCGCCGCTCGCTCGGCCTAACTGTCAAGATACTTTGACTTGAATAGTAATTAAACAAAAATGAAAGTGATGTTTACTTTTTAATTTTTCTTTAGTGGTTTATTTTTAAATTGTATGTAAAAATGGCTGCACGTTGTTAAAATAGTGTGCCTAGCGCGAGGTAATTATGGAGCTTTCACTTTATACCAATTGTTTTATGGGAGAGACCCGGCCGATGGTAAAATTTTAATATGGGATAGCACGGTAAAATATTTAAGTGAATACTTTGTTTAAGGTGTATTATTAAAAGACCTTTAAAAGTTCACGACATTAGTATATATCTTTTAAAGAGCTATAAAGTATATACTAATATATTTTAAAGAGTATAAATATTAAATACCCATTTATAAGTTTTTATGCGGCGATTGTACTGATATCACTGCGGCTTACGGGGCTGCAGTCACAGCAGACTTCTTCGTCACTCCAAACATCAGATCAGATAAGATTGACTACACTCGCTCAGATCTATCAAAAGAAAATGCAATATTGTCAAAAATTGTGAAAACGGAAGAGTAAATTTGTTTTCCATTTCCAAAAAGACGATTGCTGAAGAACAGAATAGAGTGGTGACAGTGAAAGAATGAGTCATTAATTTAGAGGGAGAGGAAGAAGACAGCCAATGAAGAGTAACGCAAAAGACAGCAGTAGATTTAACTCAAATTACCCTTGTAATTACAATTTAAAAGCCTTGAATTAGATTTTTGAAGATTGATTGTAAATATACTTGACGAATGAAAGCTATTTTTATACGATTTCCAATATTTTTTAAACATATTTTTTACAATTACAACCGGTTGCGATTTCTCATCATCAGGTCATACAAAAAATTCTATTCTTTTAAGTTTATTCATACACATTAAATTAAGTTAAGAATTAAAATGAAGACGATCACGAAAATTTAAATATTTATAATTTCACATTCTAATCTCAACATTAAGCGATACAGCTCATCTACCCAGTGTCGCGGGATAACTTATTCATTGTCCTTTCTACACGATATCAACTCTTTATAACGTTAAGCTGTGTGCCCACTGCACAAACCCCAAAAAGGGGGAGGAACGTTTGAAGCAGCAATAAATAAGTTGGGAAGAACTTAAACATTTCAGCGGTCGGTAATGAAGTCAGAAGTACTTCTAAAAACTTTTAATGCGCCCATTTTTATAACGAACATAGTTTAAAACCTAAGTCACTTTTTATTAAACTTCAGGATACTTAAAACTTTGACGTGCATTTTATATTTCGTAAGTGTGAGATCATATTGTAGAATTCTTTCATGATTATAATTACCTAAGAACATAAAGAAATAAGAACTATTTTTTTTCTTATGATTATATCAACGACGTTTCTTAAACACCAACAAGTGATTAGGAAAACCTTCTTCTCGTTGGTCGTACGCTTCTCACAGACCAGTCGTGGTGGCGTAATTTTTTCAATAAAAAAATTAATATGATATTAATTTTTTTACTGGAAAACTGTACGCAGCTTTCAAAAAGCGGGGTTGAAGGAGATGCGGCGCTTGCGCCTTATGTGATGGAGCGCAAATGGGAAGGACATGTGCACAACCTCTATTCTGTGAATATCTATGGATCTCGACAGACAAACTCACGGTCACGTCTTGTCGGCATCATTCGGCCGCAATACAGCAAATCGTAAGGAAAATATTGATAATTAAACAAGGGTGTCGTGTCTTAGCTATGTTAGTAATATTTTATTGGAGCTTCTACCAGATCCAGCTGATAGTTTAGTTGAGGTCCGAGGCACCGAAAACATTGTATACTTGGAACAATTATATCGCATAGGTACATAAAAAAATAGCCATAATCGTCGCCTATAATAAGCCAGCTCCGGAAAACTCACAAACCACACAAAACGCGGTAACATAGTCATCACTTCACAAGAGCAAGATGCATTGCAGCTGAACCACGACTAAGCAGCAATGCATCTTACAACCTTCCTTCAACCATTCCTTAACGACATAGTGTCGAGAATGGATGTTGATTTACAACACTTGCGGGCCCAGTTAGGTCCTTTTATTCGCGCTTCCTCCTGTCATGACGCTCACCACCGGGTCCTTTAATAATTAAGAAAAAATCAATATAATCAACATGGGACCGGCATAGTGTCAAGCCCAAAATTGAAGACAGAATGATTTATCCACATAAAGTATTCTCACATAACTACACGAATATTTGCAAAGCTACATCAAGCCCACACACAAATTGCCATATCATTAGCTGGTATAAGTGCACGTTAACAGGTTTTGTGACTGATTCTAAGTGTCGCTGGTACAGTGTGTATATGGTAAAAGGTGTATACAGTACAGAGTGTATACAGTACGGAGTGTATATAGTACGGAGAGTATACAGTACGGAGACTATACAGTACGGAGAGTATACAGTATGGAGTCTAAACAGAACAGGGCATATAAAATACAGAGTGAATACAGTAGAGTGGGTATAAAGTAGAGTGTAAAAGTAATAAATGCAAGTAAAATTTATTACTTTTACAGTGCGTTAGTTTAATACACAAATATGTAATAATTAAACATATACAAATCTTATTCGAAGGGGTCTCCACTGGCTGCGATACATTTGATATACGTTGATGCCAGTTATCAATAGAAGCACACACTCTTTCTTTTTTTTTATTTGTTTATCTAAAAATTTAAATAAAACACTTAAAATACTTTAAAAAATGCTTTATACATTTATATCTACTGCCAGTAACATATTTACATATTTAAAAATAAATAAATATGTAGATTTCAAGAAAGAGAATGAAAAATAAACTGTAACATTAGTTTTGAAATTCATAAATGTACAAATTTAACTTCAACGCAAGGCACAGGCACAGACCTTAGCAAACACAAAATCGTATTTTATAATTACGAACATTTTGACCTAACATACTTGGACACACAATTGACATAACAGGGTTAGCACTTGCTGTAACAGGGTTAGCACTTGCTGTAACAGGGTTAGCACTTGCAGTAACAGGGTTAGCACTTGCAGTAACAGGGTTAACACTTGCAGTAACAGGGTTAGCACTTACTGTAACTATTAGAAAGAGAACGCTTAGTACATTTGTACCTACTGCACATTTGTTACAACAGATTCACATTTATTACAACAAACAAATATGCGGATTTTAATTTTTAGAATGCAAAGATAGAAGTATACAGTAATATCACTTCAATATCAGATATCTGTCTCATGTTAAATTTGTACAACAGCTATGTATGTTGTACAAATTTAACGTATAACATCAGACATCTGTCTCATATTAAATTTGTACAATAGCTATGTACGTTGTACAAATTTAACGTCAATATGAGACAGATTTTAACAAACACAGACTTATGCCATTTTGTGAAAACATACTTTGACAAATAACAGTCACAATTTATTTAGTTGGGTTAAAACATTTCGTTATTAAAAAAAAATGCATACAACAGATTCACATTAGACATAATATACGTTGACACACAACCTATAGGTTTACGATTTATTAGACAATGATCTGACATACAAAAAATGCTAGTCACACGGAAAATAAAAAAGAAGAAAAAATAAAATAGTATAAGCCTTACTTGTCAACAATAGACAACAATTCCGCACTAAATGTGTTTTTTTTTTAGGTGAACTATGTCGAGATTTGACAAATGTTTATTATAGACATTTGGACCAACCAAATTTACTCAAAACTCCTTAGCGACCAACTAAGGAGTTTTGAGTAAATTTTCTATGGGGAAATGATTCACCGCAAATCGTATGGGTTGTTTTAGGGACTCCATATTATCTTGGCATTAAGAGCGAGCTGTCAATCCAGCGGAATAAGAACGGAACTAGACGACCGCCAGTCTTCAGCTCTGATGAAGTCCGAGACGTTCGCTTCCAACCAAGACTGCGTGGCCCGAGCTTTATCACCGGCGGCGAGTCCTGCTGGAATGACCATACTTGGTTATGGAACATGGCATTGTTAAGGGGCTTGACTACCTTCTCAAGTATCATGGTATCTTGGTAGACTTGTGCCGATGTATTGATAACTTTTTAACAAAAATATGGCTCAGACACTCCTTCATAGCGACCAAACCATTACTAAAGACGGATATGCCCACGTTGCACTCTGTCGACTAATTGGGAAGCTTCCTTAGAGCTTCGGGCATAAATACGGTCATTTAAAATGTTATTCAATTGTAAAAGCGTTCTCATCCGCAAACGCAATTTTTCTGAGACCTTCCTTTGTGTACCGCTTATTTAATTGATCAGTTAGGAAATGACCAGTGCGTCTTTTATAAGATGCAAGTAGGACTTCTCGTAGCCATCTCGTAAAGTACGTGACATGGTTCTAGGAGCTGTCTTCATCTCCCGGCATGCAATATTTTGATTTCGGAGAGGATTTCTTCGAATTCTTTCCCTCACTGCTTTGACCACCTTTTTCATATGAAAACTACGTGGATGGCCGATCTTTCCCTGTCACAAACGGAGGAAGTGTGTGGAGAGTTTTAAAAATTGTACTATAAAACAGAATCCAAATTCAAATGTAACATTTATTTATTTATAACTGTAACTGAGTTTGTGGCCAGACTTGGTTCTTGTTGTTCTTTGTGGATGTGTGACACATGCGTGTGTTCGCTGGGCTCCATCTACTTCATCATCTGCCACATGCCATCTGATGACATGCGGCGAAGTTCGCCAACCGAACTGACCTTCAATAACTTATCAAAGATTACAACCCATTAGAACATATTGGTGTCTAAAGTTTACGCGAATGTTAGACATTACAACAAAACTACTTTCATGGATTTTATCGCGGTTTATTAAATTATCGGGCTACATAGATAATTTAATAAACCGCGATAAAATCCGTAAAAGTAGTTTTATTGTAACACCCATTAGAACGTTTACATGTACACAACAATATTGACAGCGATAAAAAGCAACGCAGATCTCTTTATAAACGGTGTCATAACAGTAATAATTGCTCTTCTGACTACGTCATTAGTCTAGGGAGGCTCGATCATGGTCGCACTAAAAGAGCTTTTCGTTTGGTATTTTCAATTTATAAGAAAATGTTACAAATTAATGTTAAATTCCATAAAGAAGTCACATGGTGTTAAAGGACTATGAAGATTTATTTAAACTTTTATATACATTTATTCAATCGGTCTTTCCTAATTCACAATCATGAACAAACTTAACACAGTATCAGAAACAACAATAGAATCAATATAGTTATTAATTAATAAAATAGTATAAAATAGTGAGGGTATAAAGTCTTATCTGGGTAATTGTCCGAGACTCCCGGCTGCAACTTGGATGGTCCTTCATATATATATACTCAGTTACAATTAAACCTTCAAACGTGGCTTATACTATTCGAACTAAAACATTATTGATACGTATATGATCATGCAATTACTACTATCAAAATGCACACACAAGAGAATTAAGACATTTTAACATTAATAAAGACTTAATAAGATATGAAACATGGCGTCGGCAAGAAATCATGTACTCACCCTTTTATGTGTAATCGTTTATTGTTCTTAGCATCTTTTGTCAAGAATATATACAGGTTCCCGGCGGAAAATAAAAATACTGTTCGATTATAATCTTTTAACAAATGATTCCGTCGTCCTCGACGAAAAAAGTAAAGAGTGTCATTTCATCGACACAGAGCACACCTTCAGTCAAAGATGTAGCAGAAATATAATTCTTCCTCTGGATTCTGATATCCTGCTGCGGGACTCTAGACATACAATATCAAGACTCCAGGCAGGATATCGGAAACCACTTATGTGAGTCAAGGTCCTCAAAGCCGTGGCCGTCCCATTCGTGTCGTATTGCCATAAATAAACTTCACGTTGGTGTGGTTCAGTGGTTCACAGCGAGCTGATGATGGTTTTATAGTAATGGTCACTAATTGCGTTACGTCACTGCGAATACATCGATCATACTTGTGGCCAACGGGTGAAAGTGCCCGGACACAGTTCATAAACGGTCGCGGCGACTTCACTGCAAGCCGATCGCAACAATATTTTGTAAGAATTATTACACACAAACCAGGCCCTCACGACATGACGAACGACAAGAGGTGGAAAGGAAATGCTGTTCTGACATGACTTTGTCGTCAACGATGCAAGTCGAGTCTCTACAGCGTGAAGTCGCGGCTACGTTTACACGTGAGCGTGATTTGTAATTTTCCAGAGGACCGAACGGAGTGTTTGTGTGTAAAATGATCTACATGCTTGACGCCTTCCATCGTCGACCAATGAAGCTACACAGTGATCTACATGCTTGACGCCTTCCACCGTCGTCCAATGAAGCTACACAGTGATCTACATGCTTGACGCCTTCCATCGTCGTCCAATGAAGCTACACAGTGATCTACATGCTTGACGCCTTCCACCGTCGTCCAATGAAGCTACACAGTGATCTACATGCTTGACGCCTTCCACCGTCGTCCAATGAAGCTACACAGTGATCTACATGCTTGGCGCCTTTCACCGACGACCGATGAAGCTGCACAAGGATTTACATGCTTCACGCCTCCCACCGTCGAACGATGAAGCTACACAAGGATCTACATGCTTGACGCCTTCCACCGTTGCCCAATGAAGCTACACTGGACACTTCCGTCAGCATAGGTAAGTAAAAAAAATTACGCCTTTTTCAGATTATGTTTGATCGAAGATCGACGCAGTTGAATCCGGAGCTATTGAGTAATAGCTTCGATTTAATAGTGTAAGACGATTTATAACCCAATCGTTATGAGACGAAATAAGTCCCAGTTGAAGATGAGCAGGTAACTGAAGAAGAGAAAATAAAAAGTCAAAGTAAATACATTAATTGTTACCGACAAACAACTGTCAACAGAACTATCGCGTATTATTTAGTTTTTGACTTACAAAATTTCACTTCAACAAAGGTTTCACCGGTTTTCAAAATTATCATAAAATGTTAAATAAACGCAAAAGTATCGCTGACAAGTCACTTATATGAAATAAATATTCAAAGAGTTTTAATATTCGGAATAAGATAGGAAGGTATTTACATTGTGTTGTTTAGTTTTATATATGATGTTATGCGACCTGAGGTCGTTTATTTTATAATAAAACTTTAATAACAAAGAGTTATACAAACAAATCAATAAGATCTCAATCACATAAAGATTACTATCAGAATATATTGACATATATTGACAATTGTAGAATTTTTGTGAACCGAGTAAAGTATTTCATTTCCTTGTTAAATGTCAGCTTATGAAAGCAGACATAAAGGCCAACGCACACGGAATTCTGTGCAAGTATCGCTTGAATTGTAATAAAACACTGCAAGACTACTATTTCCGGATCAGTCACATCAGTGTGCGCCGGCCTATAAAATGCCGCAGTAGGTTACCGTTAAACTTTTTATTTGTTACGACTTATTATGGTGATTTCTCGATTATTTGCCATTACGCGTAAACGAACCAGCACCATTGACAAACCTTGTGGTCCAAGAGCCGGCGACTGCCAGACAGTACTTATTTAAAATATTTCTTAACTGAGTTCGCAAACTAGATCTCCAACAGTTAATTATCTGTTGGCAATTAACTGTTAGAGATCTAGTTTGCGTAACATTCCGCATTAAACCCTGGACTGGAGGGACTGGTTGTATGAGCACACACAGATCGACATAAAGACAGACAATCAGCCAGACGGGTAAACACTCTAATATTGTATTAACACGATACAAACTTATTAATAGTATAGGGGGAGGTAGAGGGGAAAACGGTCATGGTACATGACACTACATCCTCCCATGTAACGGAACTGGGTCGGTAGCACCGGGGTAGTCTCTCGCTCACTTGACACTGGCTTAAAGTGATAGCGTGGTTGTCGCATTTCTTGCGGTTCATGAGTAGCCGGTGGCCCTTTTGGTAGTGGTGGAGGGGAGATTTGTGGGCAACGAATCTGCGTAACAATCGTGCGAACGTCCATGGGCGTTGATAGTCCTCAAAAGGCTCCGATTACTCGTTTGCCCCCTTTTTGCTATAAAAAAGAGAAACACCGACTACCGACACGCATAGACTCCGTATGGATTACCATGTTGATTATTATATGAAGAATATCTGATCCCCACCATGGTTCAAGCCTTGTCGTGGCGGTGGGCCTCAGAAGCCAGGGGTAAACCCAGATGAAGGCAATTTATATTTATTAATATTTTATGCAAATTTATATATATTATTGCTGCTTCTTGTACTCCTGGTATAAAAAGAGGGGGTTAAAGTACAGGAGGAATAAGCTCTCTTTGTACCCCTTTTATAAAAAGCGAGGACAGAGGAGCATGAGTAGGAGGCGCTTTTGTGTACGGGGCAAGGGGCGAGGATGGGAAACCTCACCCCATTGCACTGTCCCAGTTTGTGGAATTATCCTTTGGCGCAGCGCAGCTATTCTGTGGAGGTGGCATCCCGTCTCTTAGGGGACTGACTAGCTTTCAATGTGCCTTAATGATTTGTAGTTCCGGTGCACCTCACCAAAAGCGGCACTGATGGCACTCGCGATGGATTTTGCGGGTATTGGGCATTAAAATGTGCCGCGAACCCCACACATCACTGGACCCCATCCAAAGCCAAGGAAGGCACTTAAGTGAGTTTTCCCACGTCAACAAAACAAACGAACCTCTGGTGGGAGACAGATACAGAGAATCGAGAGGCGAGAGCGGTTGTGTGTCACGAGACGCGCCGCAAGTGCGCTAACTCTGACAGGACTTGCTTATGTCGTCGTATAACATTTGAATTTGCCGCTCTGCTCAGGTGCACAATGTAACGTTTATTTTATAATATTTAAATTGCTTAACGATTATTCCAACTGTTCCTTTGCTCCTGGACGTGAAGGTCCCGGACGTGAAGGCGCGACTCGAGGCAACTTGGGTCGAGCCGGACTATGAAGTGTCCCAGCTGCTAGTAGGTCATGGGTGGTTTAGGAGAGGTAGGCTGCGTAGGATGTGCCTGTCGGTCATAGAGGCCTGCAACAGAGGTGAAGCCGAGGAGGAGGACGTGCACTGTGGGAGTGTACGTTACTGAGGTGGAAGGCCTAATTCACTGCTACGACCTCGTTGCAACAGCGAAGAACGTCTGTCTGCTGCGGGTGTCGTGCTAGCAATCAGACATGTTCAAGACAAGATCAGAAGCGGCCTAGAGCGAGAAGGGAGGCTGAATCTGAGGCAGTCACTAGAAGGAAACCAGGACGGTGGATAGCAGTACGACCTATCGGACGATACCGAAGGCGAAACTGTGGCGTCCACCACAGAGAGGGGAGAAGAACTTAGGGACAAATAGAAAAACACTAAAGAGATTGTAGGGAAGCGAAGCGTGCGCACTTGAAAACATGAAAGACAACAGGTTGCGCACTCCCGCGATTCGGTCCGTTTAACCATGATGGTTGATATGGTCATGGGTTGGTGTGGAATTTGTTCTTTTGCCCCATAATCGAATGAATAAATATTAAGGAACTTGTAAGGAAGCGACGCGTTGCGGACCTGAAAAGCACTCGATAATCTAAAAGACATTAGGGCGTTCGCTCCGCGATTCGGTCCGTACGAACAACCACCGTTGGTTGATAGGGATTTTTTCGTTTCATCATGTCATCATCATCGTTCATCATTATTATAGGCGAAACGCCCTTATTATCGGTCCACTGCTTGACATAGGCCTCTCTCAATGAACGCCAATATGACCGATCTCCTGCTACTCGCATTCATACAAGGACCGTTTACGGCACGGAGATAGATCGTCTTCACACCTGGTGAACGGTCGACCAATACATCGTTTTCCTAGACGCGGCCTCCATTCCAGAACCTTATTGGCCCATCTGCCATCTGTTCTGTTCTGAGTGTGCGACCAGCCCATTGCCACTTCGGTGGTGTCGGATATTTTAGTTCTTTGTCTTATGACCTCGTTACGAATTATATCGGACTGAGAAACACCCAACATAGCCCTTTCAGCTACCGTAAACTTGCGGACTATTCCTAAATTAAGAGGCCATGTTTCGGCCTCGTAGGTCGTCACAGGGAGAACGCATCAGTTGAAGACTTTTGTATCTAAGCTCTGCGGTATTTGTTCGTTTGCCCCATAATATTTATAAGTAATGGAAAGTCCGTTTCTATTATAAGTTGAGGAAATGAGCTGCATCACAGCTCAGAGCCCCGCACTTTGGCGAGCACTATAAAAATCTTCTATTGCTATCACATGTCTATGACGAGAACTAAAGGACTAGTTAACTACAGGAGTCGACGTCCATTTGTGACTATGCACACGTGCGTCGTACTGCGTGCACTCCACTGTTACATCCTGCGTACGTGGACTTAAACAAGAGATGCTCGCTGTGGCCAAAATTTGATCAGACGTCTCTGTTATGTGGAAACACACACCATGATGTGCCAGTTGGTAACGCTGCTGTTAGTCCGCGTGTATATATAAATATTATATCACAAAAATATATTAACTTAACCACAGGACTGGGCTGACGTGATGTGACAAGTTCACCGGTGTTACTATTATTACTATACACACCATTATTCTGTTAGGTACAATTTCCTAACTCTCACAGTTAAGTATTGTAAATGCGTAATTTTGAATGTTTGTTACTCCTTGAAACAAAATCTACTGAAGGAAAGAGTGGCACAGATGTTACATGATACAATCTGAAATAATGTAAAACAGAAAACTGTTAGGCAATAATACAAATCATTTCGGAATGTCCATTCTAAGAGTATTCCATAATTTGCTACAATACAATTGTATGCGTTTGTAGAGTCGATGTGATGCCCATTATAATAAGAGCTGCGCTGCTCTAGCAGAGGCTTGTCTCTCGCAGCTCCATTAAACCCAATGGAGCGGCAAGGGAGATCATTACGGCTGGCGAGACGGAGCTACTTTCACCGACTCGCTACATTTTGCAAGCGACCTTAATTCAGTATTGCATACAGTTAGGAACAATAATTTTACATCTCGATGCAATTATAAATAACATAATGTACACTTGACAGATCAATGTGTGTAATATTATTGATCGCTCCTGCTATTATCTACTATACATTACTAACCTGCAGTTTTGTACGAGTCTAAAGAATATTTTGCCCTCCTTTCCTTCTCTCGTCCCCATGGTCCTCCGGAAAGACACAAATTGATTTGCCACGCTATCTCTCACACGCTCACAACGAAAGGTACCTCCTGTCCAATTTAGCTACAATGCAGTATTTCACTATATGTTACTATGTAAGCAGTTTCCTGCGCATGACTCTTGTCAACAAAACAACCCCAGCACGAAGTGTGAAGGTTGAGCAGCGGAGACTTCAGCAAGTTCCGTGAAGCACAGCAGCTATAGGACGCGCGGGGGGCGGGAACAATGTGCGTAGTGATGAAACTTGTAGTGCTAGTACTAGAACCTCCATGCGGATGTTTATGGGCGTCGATAATCATAAAGTCGAAGTAGATGAAGTCGAAGCACAAGCAATAATACCTACATTTGCCCCTCACGTAAACTTAGGGAATAAATAACAGCTGCCTAACGTTAAAAGGTTGATTGTAAAAGAAAAGTACATATTAAAATACCACATGTAGGCGGATGCGAGTATATATCGGACAGGAAGTAAGCGAGTGGTTAGCCCTGAGAGCGCTGGCCGGTTAAAATAACTAAACAGTGAAGCAATCTTTTGTTTCATAGCTATTTAACTTTTTGTCGAAAGTGTTTTCATATGAAACGGAAATAATGTAAAACTAAATTAATGTTAACAAAGTTTCGATGGTATCCATTTAATTGATACCATACATACGGATACACGTCTGATGTACTGATAAGTGTGTCAAGAAATAAACCAGAACATACTTTATGAGCTCAAGGCTCTGTTCCCGTAGGGTTTTATATTCCAAAGTTTTAATTCAAGACATATGTAGTTCACCTGCATTTCACTCCAACTGGACATGGCAAAGGAACTCTAGCTTCACTCGGACACAATGATGTTGTGAACTGGGTAAGTGCTTTACTATCCGTTTTGTATTTTCACTCCAACTGGACATGGCAAAGGAACTCTAGCTTCACTCGGACACAATGATGTTGTGAACTGAGTAAGTGCTTTACTATCCGTTTTGTATTTTCACTCCAACTGGACATGGCAAAGGAACTCTAGCTTCACTCGGACACAATGATGTTGTGAACTGGGTAAGTGCTTTACTATCCGTTTTGTATTTTCACTCAAACTGGACATGGTAAAAGAACTCTAGCTTCACTCGGACACAATGATGTTGTGAACTGGGTAAGTGCTTTACTATCCGTTTTGTATTTTCACTCAAACTGGACATGGTAAAGGAACTCTAGCTTCGCTCGGACACAATGATGTTGTGAACTGGGTAAGTGCTTTACTATCCGTTTTGTATTTTCCAGGTTACAAGTAGAGGTACAGTGTTATTTTTAAAACACTGAACGAGCTCAGGAATATATACAGGGCAGCTGACTTAGACAATAAGTTAAGTTTTATTGTGCTGTCATGACTTATGTGGCACTATGTCCAAACTCGTAATTACAAAGGTTGTGTTTAAGGTACGTATAGTTGATAACATTTCGTTTTACCTTTATGTTATTCCTTATAAGTTTAGTAATGTTTCCAAAATTCGTAGAATAAAAATTGTGGTATGTTATGATAGCTATCTATACCTAAGAGCTAACTGATATTAACAAATAGTGAGCTAATACCCGCTGTAAATAATGCACCTATGAATACCGGTAGCCTGAAAAGTATACATTTTCTTAGGCTTAATTTAATAAGTCTTGCATAGAGGAAGGTGTTAAACTTGACCCCAAATTAGAAAGGTGATCTAGAATCAATCTCCCCTCCCACTCACACCCCTTTAGTAAGCCAGTTCTCGTAGGTGGTAACACGCCGTAAACAACTGTTTGTGTTTATTCATGTCTCCGTCAGAGCTTCAGTTACTATATTAAATGTCAAGTTCATCTTTGCCCTCCTCTTTGTCTTCCATCTTTCTATCTTTCCTGCTAAAATATATCTTAAAGAAAATATCGTGATTAAAAATAAATTACCAACAACGCAAGACTATGTAGACAGCATTAAGCAGATACAGGACAAGATGTAACGAAGTCGACAGCATTATATAAGAGATATCAACAGGTCAACATAAACAAAAACCCTTCAATAAACAGCTTATACAATAAACCAACCATCATACAACATAACTAATAAACCAAAATAAGAACAACGTACACAAGCCAACTTAAAGAAACTGTTCATATAACAAGCAGCGTTAAGCCGAAGAGACTGAAGAGTGAAGAACTATGTAATTATTACACACATATTTGGTGTATTCTAGCTCCCAAGCATCAGCACACCAGCCCGCCTCAGTTTCAATTTCTTTAAAGTGTCTGGATGAAATGCTGAAATATTGATTCTGTACCGACTAGTTTTCACATCTTGTGTTTTGATATCAATCCAATAATTTCTGAGCCTATTCAATTTATAAAATATGTCGAGCCGCTTTGGAGGAGTTCGGCCACAAACACCGTGACACCAGATATGTAAAGCAAAACAAAAAGTGTAATGTCTGTATTATGATGACAGTTGTGACAGCTGATGCCTGTGTCAGACACATACAACATCAAGTAGTCGGCCCCAGGCCAATAGATGTGGACATCATGTGTGTGTCACTCTGTGATGTATTAAAGCTTGCTGTTATACTCGTTATAATGTTCACCTACTGGCCATTGCCTAGGTTAGTCAGCACTCCATATCACACCCTGGCGTAAAACATTAACACATAAATAAGTATACAACAGTCAAAACACCTTCTCCACCCACTGCTTGGACACTTATATGTATTTCATCAACAACGACGGGCGACCAGGTTTTTCTCGCATTCATCCCGGACTTCTTGGTATATTATATTTTCGTACCTGATAATACAACTTTTATTTACCGTTAAGTCCAGGGTGACGTAAAAGTCGCCGAAGGGCACTAGTCTCTTAACATCTAAGAGTCTTCAGCGAACTGGTGGTTTGGTGTAGGGTCTGTTTCATAGTGACAGTGAAATAGAAGGGAATTGTTTGCAACGCACCTACATAAACTTCCACTACACAGCTGTAAAGGTGTGAAACAATCTGTCACCACCAATAAGAGCACTCAGCACTGTACAAACTTTTAGCCGACACCTGGAGGATTTTTTTTCCGAGCTGCAGCGGAGGATGGATGTAGCCGGGAATATGTCTATAATATAGAAATATGCCTATGTATGTGTGTGTGTGTGTGTGAGAATGTAGTAGCATTATGTGTACATTTGTAAATTTATTTGTTCCAATTGTTTTGTGTTACCTGTATACTTTAATTAATTTTAACTGTTTAGTAACATTTTTGTCTTTCTTTGCTCTTTTATTATTGTTCGTGTGAAACAGTACGCACCTTTTCTTTTCATTTTTATGATATTTCTATTTGATGCCCAGCAGCTGTAATGGTCGGTGGATGGCTTGGTTGAAAACCGGTGTCAGGTGCCTTGTTTATCATGTTCACCTGACTTGTGCCGAACTGAAATAATTCAACACATCCGAGAGGCACACTTTTATATTAGTGCTAATTTTATTTTATATTTTTATTATTTTTGTATGTGAAATGTTCGCGTATGTCTCCTGTTTGTGATGAAATAAACGTCCTTTCTTTCTTTCTTTTCATCAATGATTTACCCAGTCCCTTTGCATAGTAGCACCTCTAGTTTTAAAAATAATTATTTTTGTTGACGGAACGTATTGTGACGTCTAGATAGAAATTTATTTTATAATTTCAATAATAACATATACGAGTATTATACATTAATAATAAAATATACGAGTATTATACATTAATATTACATAAATTACGACCGACTTTGATGATGGTGCCATATCAGATTTTAAATTATTATTTTCTATAATTTTTGGTATCGAAATGACAAAATTGCAAAATTGAGTCTTGTTTCGGCGCAGAAGATTCTTCAAATTTAATTGGTATCCTGGTGGTATCCGGTATGAACGTATATCCTATCCTGAACGCTGACGCAAGTGGCGCCTTTTTCAGTTACTTCCAACGAAATATCATTTACGTGCCACAATATCTTACGATTTGAACGTGCCTGCGCTAAATAAACAAACTAGAATATTAAACTAACTACAACATACATCGTTGGGAAACAACCTCTCACTAGCTTAGTGCCTGGTTTGGGAGATTAGTGGGAAACAAATAATAAGATGAGTTGTATGATCAACGTCCATTATCGCAATGGCTTTGAAAATGAAGGCGACAGCAATTATTTTTTTTTCCAACCTGTCATATCTATTATTTATCATATTTACCAAAAAACATAGACAATCCGGGACCAAAGACAAATGATAGAAACAAGTTCGTGGCTCTGGTCTTTAATACAATAATATAAAAATAACATCTTTCTTCAATCCAAACAGGCAAGTACGTATCATTGGCAATGGGTACAGATTTTATAACAAGAGTTTGTTCATTACTAAAACGGATGAGTAGGTGTAAGCTGATGGTTGAATTCATTCCACCATTTGCTTATTCCTCCTCCATCTGTAAGCTGATGGCAGACGAATAAGCTGATGGTGGAGGAATAAGGTGATGGAGGAGGAATAAGCTGATGGTGGAGGACTAAGCTGGCAAAGGAGGAAAAAGCTGTTGGAGTAAGAATAAGCTGATGGTGTAAGAATAAGCTGATGGCAGACGAATAAGCTGATGGTGGAGGAATAAGGTGATGGAGGAGGAATAAGCTGATGGTGGAGGACTAAGCTGGCAAAGGAGGAAAAAGCTGTTGGAGTAAGAATAAGCTGATGGAGGAGGAATAAGCTGATGGAGGAGTGATAAGTTGAAGGAGGAGGAATAGGCTGGTAAAATGCTTTCTTTTAGGCGTTCATAGAGTTTAAGATTGTCTTTCATTTTTTTACTTCACTACAGTACGTAATAAGTGCCTGAGCTCAACTCATAATAATCGAACTTTCGACCAGATCTAATTATATACCACTACAGCAACGTCGGCGCCCATCCCGATGTGACCCACATTGAGATTTACTTAACTAGTGGTTGCTTACATTTAGGCGAAAACGTTAGGTTCTTAATGTACACGTGTTTCCTTCATCCTATCCTACGAATTGGGAGAAAGGGAAAGCAAAGCAATACATCTGTAATTTGTTTAACATCTATGCGGATATCTGTGAGTGTCAGTAGGCACCCAATATGATATAGTAAAATATAATATAATATAATATAATATAATATAATATAAAATAATATAATATAATATAATATAATATAATTTATTAGGTAGAAATAAGAAATAATAGGTGCTTGAGGATACACACTGTAAAAATTTAAAATTCTATACAACTCATTCATTTATTAAAATATGTTATATTATTATTATGATTATTACATGATGATTACGAATCACTGATACAACCTAAATATCACTGGCAAAATAACTACACATTGTGCGAACACAATAGAGAAAAAAACATTATGAGTCTGTCGAAAATTGGATTAGACAATGCCAACCCGTAATGATTAGCAATAACATACAAAACAGTTATTTCAGATAATATTGTTCTAATATAGTAAATTAATATAATTTTATTTGAAAGAATTATAGTAAATTCTTACTGATACGGTATTCATACTAATTTAGCCTCCAGTGTTGTGGGAACAATGTCAAAGAGAATGAGTGATTTGTACGGAGCTCGCGAGCTCGAGCGGTTCGAATGTCCCTTCAGGGAGTTCCGCGACAACGAGCTGTCGGCGGATTTCTGGGGCACGGTGAGTTCACTCGTTGTTGATAGTTGCTGGATTGAGAGAGCGAGGCGTGGGCACGGTGAGTTCACTCGCTGTTGATAGTTGCTGGAGCGAGCGAGCGAGGTGCGGGCACGGTGAGTTCACTCGCTGTTGGCAGTTGCTGGAGCGAGCGAGCCACGCGCGGGCACGGAGAATTCAGTCGCTGTTGATAGTTGCTGGAGCGAGCGAGCGAGGTGCGGGCACGGTGAGTTCACTCGTTGTTGGCAGTTGCTGAAGTGAGCGAGCTACGCGCGGGCACGGAGAATTCACTCGTTGTTGATAGTTGCTGGATTGAGTGAGCGAGGCGCGGGCACGGTGAGTTCCCTCGCTGTTGGCAGTTGCTTGAGCGAGCGAGCGAGCCAGGCGCGTGTACGGTGAGTTCACGCGCTCTTGATAGTTGATGGAGCGAGGGAGCAAGGTGTGGGCACGGTGAGTTTTCTCGCTGTTGACAATTGTTGAAGCGAGTGAGCGAGGCGCGGGCACGGTGGGTTCACTCGCTGTTGGTAGTAACTGGAGCGGGCGAGAGAGGTGCGGGCGCGGTGAGATAGCTCGCTGTTGATGAATAAGTATGAAGATTTTTATGGACATCGTGTGCTATAAAAGACAAATTAAAAAATATCAGATCCGTTTTAAAAGTAATGATCATTTGATTAAACACGTGTTTGATTTATATTAGGTATTTTCTTTTGTGAAAATTATTATTGACTGACGAGGTTCGATTGTAACGAACGTGTATCTTTATTATATGTTACTAGCATCACCCCGTGGTTTCGCCCACGTAACTACGGCCCGATTGGTTCCTTGATAAATGGATTATTCAACAATGGGCTATACTTACAGCTTTGTGCACATTTTGCTTATTTCAAAAATATTTTTCATTGTTATAATTATAATTAAAAAGTATTTTAATTACGAATCAATTTAATTTTTAAACTAATGTACTTTAATCTCCTCATCAATTTGGCAGTTTTTCATTGGCTAGCGCAAGAAAATCATTAGTCCAATTAAATATTTCTAAAGTAATGATTGGGCGACTTTTTGGTGTTGGTACTTTAAGACTGTCCATCATAGCCCATCTATGGTTTCAATTAACATTTTGACATACCTGGTTGTGACCACTCAAATGGGCTGCTAAGCATCAAGGGCGTGCTTTTTCAAGATCAAAACGCAGCCCCGGCATCCTCAAATACTTTCCTTTAGTGATAATAACAATACGGAAGGATTCTGGGAAATAATTGGAGTCATTACAGTATTGCTACTGGCGCCTGATGGTGCACCGTGCACCGGTTTACCGCGCACTACTTCTTACATATACGAGTACAACCGGTGTGGGATTGGAGGAAATAAGCTCCGGTTGTAAGAATATTTCTGAGCGCCGGTAGAGAGAAAAACACCACTTACCTAGAAATACCCGTATGCAGCAATCCCTATAACTTTTTGATCTAACCTCAGAATCAAATAAAATTTACAAAACGCGGATAGAAATCCTTTGGCCGATGGCATTATTTACGCCGACGATGTTGCTACACTGAGCATCTCGGCCTTGCAACTCAAATATTGGGTTCAGAGAAGGGATTTAGAAAGGATTGGACACAGTGCGACTGGCTACGTTTCATTTCAGTACTGTATTTAGGTAGGCTCGCCTTGTAGATCTCAAGACAGAGAAGTTTGAATATGAATGAAACTATTAGTACAAACATAGTTGCGAGTCTATATTCATTCACCAATCTGGAGTTTCACCGAAAAGGCAAGGCAAGCAAGGCGCGGTGGTCGGTCTCCCGTTCGTATACTAAATTACCTACTTGTTCGTACCCTGTGACCACAGAGAGCCGCTGGAAGAAAACAATTCATGGCCGAGATTTCTAGCGCTCTCTGGGAGATACCTATATTTAGCGTTAGAAGATTTCTGGCTGATAATGATGATGATATGTTCCGGGTAATTTGGCAAAGAGCTTTAAACAAACGCTAACATTTTTTCGTTCAGTGAATACTACTATATTATGATGCAGAATATTATACGATATTAACCTTGTCGAAGTGACAGCAGTTTCACACACAACGACCAGATGGCAAGCGAGGTTCCTAAGTGCGGGTATAATTTGTAAATTTTTACCGTACGACCCTAGTTGGACGCGAGCCGGACGTCTTGGTATTGACTATCGGCTGTGCAACCTAATTCGGCCATCACGACCGAGACAGTGCCTCTCGCACCCTGGAAACCTTCGCAAAGTGACTGCTACTCTGTCACATTTCGTGTGTGAACTTCCGCAGCCCATTTGAGAGTGAATGGAAAGAGGGCACATAAAAGTTATGTTGATGTCTACGGGCATCGATAGTCATTGGAAGGGGAGCCTTTTCTGCTCATTTTACAACAACATATTAAAACATAAACGATAAAAATATACTTCACTGCTATTTATATCATGAGACAGACTGACGACTCGTCTGTACCAATACTTGTATCAGGCAGCTGTCACAGCCGACCGAAAACACATTTCAGGGCCCTCAAACTCTTCGCATGAGCAACGTAGCCAGCAAGACAAAGCACTTGCCTGACAGTCTGTGGGTGGACGAGCAGGTGCAGCCGCTGCCGCGCTCTGTGAGGTGGTTTCTCCACGGATGGGTGAGGGCAGAGGAACTGGCCGTCAGTAGGTGGGGAGCTGAAGTAGAAATAGTTGAGGTATTTAGTTTACAATTATGTTAAGTCATACTCAATTGATATTTTTTTATGTTTGTATTACATGCACCAGTGCAATCTCGTCGACAACTGGAAACCTGTAGAACCTCGAAGATAATGAGTATTATTATAAGAAGTGATTGTTGGAATATAGGTTTGTCAATGAATTTGAAGTCAATGAAAATTGATGAAACAGTAAGCGACTTAAGAGTTGCGGTCGGTGATGCAGTACTGGAGCAAGGGAGGAATATGTCTATCTTAGTTATTATTTCAACACAGATGGCAAGAGAATAGTATCTACAGGGAGCAGCGTTAGGGTGATTACTTAAAAGCACAGTCTTAAGACAGGGTCACTGTCTTGCACTGCATACTTATTTGCCTTATTGTTTGTGTGGAAGTGAGAGTTCGGTATGTAATAAAGTGTGAATTTTCAAATACGTTACTTTTTGCCGACCGTGAAAAGTGAAGCGAGAGAGAGGTTGGGTGAAATAAAGTGTCGGTATAAAGATGAAACTCGACATACTCCGTTGGTAACATGTAGAAAGAATGGCAAAGTTTAACATATACAATGCGTGTAGAGAAGGATGTAGCTACCGGAAAAGACCAAACCTGACTATGATCAGATTGATCGGGTACTGTCCAAAGTCTTCGTATCCGGCTAAGGTAGGTTATGGTAGTACCGTGGTATGTGGCACTCCGTTCTCTGTGCCCATCCTATTAGGGAACCGACGTGAAGATTTGTAATCTTGTTTTTCTCATAATTTCTTATCAATTCTGTCTACTAATTTAGTAAGTTGAGACTTACAACCTGCAATAGTAACAATATTAAATTTTTAATCTGCGCAAATTCCACATTCTCGACGTAAGAAGTCGAAGCTAAAGCTAGCGGCATAAAGAAACTCCCATCGCATCAGCGCAGCTCTTGTTCAGTAAGTCACAGTGGAGTCGTCGTATCCCTCGCTTGGCGGAACACCGGCGGCATCAATTTCAAAGACGCAATACATCAACGTCCAACACGGCGTCGACTCCTGGATACGACAGACACGATTTTAACAAGTTGTTTTCATTGCAGACGGAGAAAATGAGTTTATCTGCTGATAAAAGACTATACCAATGACGGTATCTAAACTGTCACTAAACATGCTGAGTTTGGTGCTCCTTAGATGGCATGCGGACATTCGAATGACCAATAGCAATGACTTCCTGGGCAAATAGTACCACATAGACACACCCATGCCTGGATGAAAGGCTTTTGTCCAGTATCGTAAATAAAGTAAAACGTACGAGCATGCACGCATGACATTAATCGTAATCGCCAGGAGAATGGGGACAAGGAGATGACGGCTCGCGACGTACAGCTGAGCCACGCGCAGGTGCTAGCGCGCTCCTCATTCTCCCGCCGCGTGCTGTCCGCCTGCTACATGCTGGAGAGGGTTGAAAACTTCACTGTGAGTATTGCAAGGATATGACGGCTCGCAACGTGCAGCAGAGCCACGCACACTTGGCAGCGCGCTCCGTCTGCTGCCGCCGCGTGCTCTCCGCCTTCTACATATTAGAGACAGCTAAGAATTTCACTGAGAGTGTTGGAGGATATATCAGTTCGTGACGTGCAGCTATTCAGCGTCTAACTGGAGAGAAAGAAAGAGAGAGAGGTTTCGTTCATTTTCTTTTGGCTTAGCAGTAGCTTCTTATATGCCAAGTGCATTCATGCGTAATACGAAACCAAAATAAAATAATTCTATGTTATTGATACTTTATGTTATTAATAAATAAATATTAGCAGATATTTATTTATTCATTAAACCATAGCCAGAGTCACCGACTTATTATTTGCCTTTCAAGGTGCTGTTGACACAAAGAGCACGCAAAAAATAATTAATTTGTGAGAAGAGTAGAGCCAGCCTAGTGAACAATTACGGAATTATGATGACTGGTGATCGTCCAGAGATCGAAATTCAACCTTAATTAGATAGCATGGGGCAAGTGAGCTGCGCTTAGATGAATACCAACGCTCATAATCAAGTCTAAAAACAACTTAACTATCTTTTAGCAGTGAAGTCTTTTTGAAGTCGCATGGATACATTTAAGCATAGGTTATAGGTGCGCTCGAAAAATATCACCTTCTCATGCAGTCGGGTAATATTTGCCCGATTGCATCAGAACGTAATATTTTTCGTGTGCTATAGCACACATAGCTTAACATACATGACGGCTGTCGCCAGATGGAGCACCAGTGGGAGCTGTTCAACTTCAACATCGGTCCGGAGGGCTGGAGGGCGCGGTACCACGTCTACTCTCCCGGGATGAAGTCAGGCGGGGGCCAGCAGCATCGCCCGTCTTTATCCAAGAATGGTATTAGATTTATTTAAAAGGACGCTAAGATAATTCGTACACCAGGAGTTACGTACCAAAGGAAAGTATGTGGCGATTAGTTCGTGACAATGATGGTATAGGAATCCTTAAGTTTTTTTAAATATCTTATGCTCTTTAGAGTTACGTACCCAAGCATTTCCTGTGTGCTCTTTCTTCTTTGGTATGGTCGCGAATCCCATACACCCAAGAGATTTTGCCCAGTACCTGTGGTGGTAAACACAGATTCCGGGAAAGTATCATCTTTTCCTTTCTGTCTATCCTAGGCTGCTACCTGGTTCGTCTATACTACCTGGGCGCCTGGCGCTGTGTGTGGGTGAGCGACCAGGTGCCGGTGGACGCGTCAGGTGCACCCCTGCTGCCTTTCTCCCCGCTGCACAGAGCTCCTGTACCGACCATAAAGCAAGCAGCTGTCCCTTCGCAAGTCGCACATCTTTGGCCGCTGTTGATTTGTAAGGTATGGAATATTTACGTTAACAAATGATCATAATCTCAGTCGCTCCGGTTCAGCTTTGAGTGAGACTCGTGGTACGCAATAGTTTTGAGTACCCACAACAATCACCGCGAGTGCCAACAGTACCGCCTCAAGTGAAGTACTCCGGAGCTGTCAGTCATCCAGATACCCCGACGACTCATCAGTCTCTGGATGGCGGGCTGACGTCACCACATCACTATTGGTTTATCCCGCACCATAGAACAACTCTATTAATTTCGGGGCAGTGTACCGAGTTCACATCCTCGCCCTTTACCTGCTCCTCCGACACTTTAGCAGCGCCCTTGTTCCATTTAGCTCGCCCATGGTGCGGGGTAACGCTTTGGACTCAATGTCACGACACGATTAAAACTCAACGATCGAAGACATCAGCAATAGTTTAAGCGTTATTTGGAATAACGTGAGTAGAGTTCGTTAAATTGTATATAAGTTCATCTTTTTTATAGCTTAGGGAAGCAAACAGTCACCTGAGCGATTTGGTGACTACTATCTCCTACCCAACTTCATCCGCAGGGTTATGCTCAAGCATTGCCATCCTTAACATCGGCCTTTTTTTGTTTTTGTTGACGCATGGGGGGGCGCATTTACGCGCCTTCACCGGCCTTGGGTGAGGTCCAATGGTGTGAGGGACTGGTAGAACATGATAGTAACGAATACCCACAAAAACCACCGCGAGTGCCAACAGTGCCGCCCTTGGTGAGGAGTGCCCCGGAACAACAAATCGTCAGGGCACCTCGACGGCTAGTCAGCCTCCTAAGGGACCAACTAAACCTCCATAGATGGGGTTGCCCCGCACAACAGGACAACCCCACCGACTTTGGGACAGTCCAATGAGGTCAGGTTCCCATCCTCGCCCCTTGTCTCGTACGCAGAAGCGCCTCCTCCTGTTGCTCTTAGGTCCCCTCTTCGTAAAAGAGCGGTACCGAGAGCGATTCCTCCTCCTGATCTTTAAGCCCCCTCTTCTTATGAGAAGGGTGCAAAGGTCCCACTCGGTTCAATTAGCTTCGCCTGGGTTCACCCCAGGCTACTATGCCCCACCGCCACGACAATGCTTGAACCATGATGGGGATCCTTAACATCGGCCTCCCCGAGGAGTATGTTTTCAAAGTAGGTCTCCTTATTAGCGCACCGGACAACCCGCCACGGAACCGAAGGATGCACATTACTGGAGGTTTAGCTAAAAGCTAAATGAGGTGTATGTTTTACTGTGTACTAAACTATAGTGAGTACTGACACTGCTCAACCTTTAAGCTGCCTGCTCTAGATCGCGCCGATGCCTGCATACCGCCGTTACACAAGAACTTGCTGCAACTGTTACGCTGACGTAACGCTCCCTCGGGCGCTGTCGCACTTTCTCAATACATTACCGACGATGGTAAACACGGCTGACACGCTCCGACAGAAATTCAGTCCGTGTGCTACTAATATTGCTGATGTATAAGTTTGTGAGGATAAATTTATATTAGTTACTATTTCTAACTGCCATGCAGGGCGCAGGAAGAGCAGGACAACACATCGGCATAGTAATTAGGCGTAAGTTTATGGGCGTCGGTAGTATCAAACGTCTCCGACTGCTTGTTTGTCTAAAAAATTTAAAAAACGTGCAAGATCGGATTAGGATGAAATATGGCACATAAATTATTACACTTTACACGTACTCTTATCCTTATGATAGATTTTACGCGGGCGAAGGCGTATGCATAACATAGTAAGTGTATTAAAGTTGTGAATTTTTGAATGAGGAAAACAGGAATTTGAAGGTGCGTTTTAAGTTCTCGCGATGGTTTTGGTGGGTATCCGGTACTGTCATGTAGCGCGCCCTCGCCACACCAGCAGACGCCCCTCTGGGCCACTGAGTTTATGCGTTTATCCAATCATGAAAAAAGGTGTAAAGATAATTTACTTAAACTAAACATTAGATAATCATATGTAAAATAATGAGCTTCCAACTAAGCGATCCTGTTGTTCTTATGTATCTATTAGGGGGAGGTGGACGGCTGCTCCTGCCATGTGATTTCTGAGGGATGGGTGGGATTCTTGGGAGAATGAAGAAAAGGCAGCGACTTCTGACATGTTGCCACGTCAGAAGTCGCTGCTGTCCTAACGCTATAAAAAAATATTATACGAATAAGCACGCCATTTTATATTATTTCAAAGAATATTTGAATATTTTTAATTACCGCGAGGAATCTGTGCAGTGGAATTTGCCAACGACGAAATAACTGTGCCAGCTTCCTATCTAATTTCACTTATTTTTCAAATTTGATATTCAGTTCAACAGATATATAGTATATTGAAGAGAGTTCCGATTTGTTAGCTATAATTAGCGAACATGTGTCCGCTAATTATAACATTTGTGACATTATAGAAATGCGTTAACTGATTCAAGGCAATGGTGCTAGTGCAGCCTAATTCCTAGTAATTAATCCGATGTATGTGATGTGTTGGGCTTCCCTTCGCTTCCACAGCAAAAGTTCAGGTCCGAAACTAAGCCGAAATAGGCCGGCGTGTGGCTGTTTTGTATCCGCCTCACTTAACATTATCTAGTTGGCAGTTGGTGTTGTTTTATTAGCGCACATTTTTTTAGTTTGTGTTAATGATGTTTTGAGAGCTAGTCCAAGGCTTTGACTGATCGTTGGGCTTCTTATGTTTTACAAAATAAATGTGGACCTCGAATTATATATAGACACTAAACAACGTAGAGCAGAAATAGTTATGGCTACAACTACACGGCAGTGTGATGCGAACGAGAGGCGATCTCTCGGTACTGCAACGCCTGTGACTAAAGAGCGAGAGATCTAACCTTCCTAGGATCTTGCTAATCAATGTCTCCAGGCGCTACTGAAGCTGGCGGCGCCCTACATGAGCTCCGCCAGCGAGGAGGCGGAGGACGAGGCCATGGGTGAGTTGGACGTGCTGCACTGCCTCACGGGCGCCTTCAAGATTATCTACCGAGGTTTGGGTGCGTAATTCTTAATCGGTGGTTCACTTCTGGTTTCTCATTATTCAATTAATATTTTCGACAAGAGTTTTGCTGAATGAAATGAAATATACGATTACCATAGATTTAGAAAAAAACCAAGACCTACAATGAGCGTCTCTAAACCGTCCATATAAAAAAGGTGCATCTGTCAAATTATGCAGTTTGTAAAAACAGCTTACACATGCGCGTAAGGTTGATATTTCAAATAAATATTATAGAATTTTTTCATCTCTTTTAAATAGTATCTGCATAGTAAAAACGCCTTGAAATCATACACGTCACGTTGACATTGCAAAAAATATATTTATATATAATCGCGGATGCTTATCGACCACAGTTGAATCTAAATCTTATATTTTCCAATCAATGACGATGACACAGACACATAACTAATATTTGTATATATATCATCAGCGTGATCCATATATAAAATTCATATGTTTCGTAATATTGTATCCAGATTTACATCATCAACATTATCAACCCTTAGCGGTCCATAGCTGGACATAGGCTACTCGCATACGTCCCGGACCGGCCCCTGCACGGATCTCTTCCCACTGGTGGACGGTCGACCGACTCTTATTTTTCCTAATTCACAATAACTTTTGAGTGCTCGCATATAAGTTGGTACTCATCTTGTATAACAAATGCTCTTTACACTCCATAATCTTGTAGTTAGTCGATATATTTTTAGTTTTTCTTACTTGTTCCGACTATTGACTATCCATAATATGGAGGTCCGTGTTACTGTCCATCCCAGATGTGGCCTCCCTGTGGGAGCGTCTGTCCACGGAGGTGCCGATGTTCACATGGGATGCGGAGGACGACGCGATCACCAGCTCCATCAAGTCCAAGAAGAAATTGCCCACTAAAGAAGCTGCAGTATATAAAGTAATTATTTTATTTTTTCCCCTTTTTTGGCCCCAAAAACAATTACTATAGTTTATGCCCATAAATGTACCCGGTACCCATCTACAGGAAAAGATGGGGTCTGTCTACCTTTCGTCTCCTTAGACCAGAAGACACAAAAGTAGGCTGATCTAGTAGTAGTAGGTTCTTCCGAAAAAAAAGAAAAAGATCTACGACCGTGTCTGATTGCCGTTTCATTGGAATAGGAGAATGAGGGACCAGAGAGTGCACTTGTGCCTGTGCACTTGTGGTCTACAATATGTGCAGCGCAGTCGGCTAGTTTTCAACTTCAGCTAGCACAAGATTATTATATTTCTTATAGGACTTATTATTATAGTGGAAACGATTATTTAAAGGAAATGTTAAGTTCTCCTAAGCAAAAATAATAAAAGATATATAGTTCATTACTATTCTACTCCATTTTAGTTGTGAATTTTAGTAATGTTGTACATTTTGTTTTTTATTCTAGCACTACCCTATGACTTATATATTCATAAACGATACCAAAAATTTCGCCCCCTACTACCTGCAAGGCATAACGCCTGGACAGGAGATGGAGCTGCTGCTGACGATGCTCCGAGATCTGCCGCTCAAGAAGCCGCTGCCCGAGCCGGGTAACATGACTCATTCACTTACAAAACATAGCACTAAAATGACCAGGGTCCGAAAGAGCGACGCCTCCTGTTTCATTTTCACTACTACTCATGAGCCACACCGTCCCGCTTTAGCGGACAGACAGTACCTACCAGTACTTAATTTACCTACCAAAACTCAAACCGTAAATAGCGATTATGTAGACGTACTGCCTATTAGAAGTGTGGAGAAAAGGAGGTCACATATGCATGACAAACTTGTGGATGTATATGGCCGTCGATAGTCGCCGAACAGCTCCAATTGCTCGTATACCCTTCTATACTATAATTACAATGTGTAAGTGACCCAAGAAAAACAGAGAAACTGAATGAAACGTGACAGCACAGAGGAAAATACGCGCCAATGACGCAACTCCAACATGAGTGTTGTTATAGAGGTGCCTCTGTGGAAGACGTACCGCTGGGTGCCGTGGGCTCGCAAGCACGGACTGTACGAGGCGTACGACTGCCCGCGAACCCGCTACGTGAAGGTGGGCGGCTTGCTACAGCTGTCGTGGGCGCCCAACCTGTTGGACCTACCTAGCACGGACTCGGTAAGGCCGAGACCTTCGCTCAACTGGAACTGACGCATATAGGCATAAGAATTACAAACTGTCAAGCCGCTCAGAGCAAGCACTACTCTCTAAAGCGGGACTTGTTGAAGGCCTTCAGCTCTGATGAGCTACAGCATTCGTTTCTGTCCAAGATTGGGTGGATCGAGCTAATGATCTGGCACTGAGTTTTGCTGAAGGACCATTGGCTATAAAATTGTATGACTGTTAAATGGCTTAACTCATTGTTTTGTTTGAGATTATCAAAGCACCGCATGTCACCACTGAACCGATTTTGATGAAATTTTGAATACGTGTTTAATTTGGCCCTATAAAAAATATTGGCTATATACATAGAAAGATGATGCTACTTTACGGCAGTGTCATGTGAGTGAAACGTACCCAATCCTTGGCACAATTCCGCTGCAATGCACCATGTTACCATCTTACTGACATCAAAACCGAACATTAGTCAGGGTAGGGTAGCTGTGCCTCGGTTATCTGTGCCTCGATTGGGTTATATGCGCCTCCCCACATAGGATATTTGGTTTAAATTATGTTGTAGATGTTTTTTTTTTGTATTTGGTCAAAGATATTTTGCTCCATTCTTTTTTGACACCGCTCCAATGCTTCCCAGATAAAACTCCAAGAAAGTTGTCTTGACTTCGTCATCAGAAATAAATTTTGGTCAGTTTTTGCTGAGATATCCTAGTCCATTATATATTTGTACTCATGCAAAATAGAGCATTCTGCGATAGCAAGAAGGACTGTTTCTTCATCTCCATCCCCACATTCACGGAAGAGAGTCCATGCAAGCCTCCTCAGTTATTGTGTGTAAGACTTGAGGCTCCCGTACCCTGTGACTGATTGGGAAATCTAGTACATATATATTTTTTGAGTATTAAGTAATCCATTCCAATTTGTAAGATCTGGTAACAGATCCCGAAGTTGAGACGCTACATCTGGCAATCAGCTGTTGTATCGCTCTTGATGATTCTTGTTGCGAACGAGATAGGAAAGGAGTCCTAGGCGTGTCTAGATTTAAGTTTCAAGGCCGCCTCCCTTGGCCAACTGCTCTCTCATTTCCTTAAATGTTTACATGAGCCTTGTCCCAGTAGAATTCTAACTTTTCTCATAGTTTCTCGATATTTGTGACTGCAGTCCTGATTTCCTGCGCTACAAGGTTCTGGGAGTCGGGATCAGTAATGCACTGCTGAACGAGGAACATGCAACACGAGAAGATAGCTCAGTGGGGAGTTATACACAAACTGGTATTTGCTGCTCAAAGACTCAGACGGTACTTTTCACCAGTAAGCTGAAATTTGACGTCCCGACACTGGCCCTTACCATGGAAAGCAACCGCTACTTCGTGTGACACCTGGGAGAGATCATGAAGAAGATGGTGGGCCTCTAAAAATATATTAGCCGCACCGCCAGGGCGCAATGGGGTCTGAACCCTGAAATAATCAGGACTATATACAGCGCAGTCATTGGACTCTACGCCTCAATTAGCTGTGCCAGGTTGGATTAACTGTGCCTCTGTTAGCTATTCGTTGGTTAACAGTTCTGTTTTCTTTAAATTTTACCCAAAAATAAAAATAATCGAAAATAAAAATTTAAATTACTTTACCATTATATTAACCCAGAAAGAGGAAGAAGAAATGAAATGAATTACGGAGGGGGGAGAGAAAGAAGACACACGGGTCTCCTTTTGATGACTACCGAGGCCTACGTCAGCATAATCGTTATACATTCGTGTTGCCTTTTTTCTCTTCCTCTACATGGAGCCACCGGAAAATATCAAACCGCATTATGTAATTTTGCACCGGTAAGTACCTCCACAGTCGTATCTGCCCAGTTCAGTTGCAAAGCAGCATGCCACTACGGCTTACTAATAATTTTAAAGTTTTAAAAATAAGTTAATAATTATTAAATCGGATCTTTTTTCTACTTACAGTTAACAGGATTATTGAGACACCCGGCAGATAAACAGGTAAAGAGATTGATATTACTATTTCAATATAAAAGTACTACACCGTAGTAACTACACCGACGTAAGAGAACTCAAGAGAATACGAAAAGCAATTGTATTTATGAGCAGAAACGTCATGTTAGGACTAACTTAAAGATTCATGCCTCGGCTAAAACGCAAAGATGAGAGAGAAACCGGAGGTTTCATTTATCGTGCTCTCCGTGGAGCGAGGGTGTACCACCGCCACCTTTCCGACCTCGATCTGTTATTAGAAGTTAAAGAATAATAATATACAATCTCAAGATCTATGTTTGAATACTTTTACCACTAAACCATGAGGCAGCCTCAATGACGTCAACGGTTAATATTAGCATCGCTTCATTCAGCCGCAGGGCAAGAAATATGTGAAAGAGGCCAGCAAACCTCCCAGTGTAGCTACGACTCAACAAACAAAAGAAGAACTAAAAGATTGGATTCCGTATGAGGCGGTACGTTGCTCTTATTGATGTGCGTGTGTGTATGCGTTTGCATGTGCGTGTGCGTGAACGTGCGCGTGCGTGCGTGTGTGCGTGCGTGTGTGCGTGCGTGTGTGCGTGCATGCATGTATGTGCGAGTACGCACGTGTTGCGAGAGCCACAGCGGCTAGAGAGTGGAGGTGTCAGTAGTGTGTGGTGAAAGCAGAGATTGGGCAGTACAAGCAACTGTCCCTACCATGGTTCAAGCCTTGTTGTGGCGGAGGGGCTTGGTAGCCTGGGGTAAACCAGGCGAAGTCGATTAGACTGGGGGGAGGGACCTTTCCTATAAGAAGAGGATGGAATATCAGAAGGAGGAGGCGCTTTTGCGCACGGGGCAAGGGGCGAGGATGGGAAACTTACCCCATGACACTGTCCCAAAGCCTGCACCCTTAGGTGGGACTGACTAGCCGTCGAGGTGCCCTGATGATTTGTTGCTCCGGGGCACCTCACCAGGGGCGGTACTGATGGCACTCGCGGTGGTTTTTGTGGGTATTCGGCACCATAATGTGTCGCGAGCCACACACCACTGGACGCCACCCAAGGACAGTGAGGGCGCCTAAATGCGTTTCTGCGCGAACAAAAATAAATTACAACTAACATTACTACATGTACTCGTAGATGTAATTATTTAGTCTTAAGGAATAAATAAATTTAGAACACCATAACTGAGAACTGTTTAGTTCTGCAACTTGTTTGTCAGCTCGGAATGTTGAGACGCGGAATATTAAACCGTCTCTGATCAAGTTATATTCCGCGATAATATATTAAGTCCACAAGGGCAGCCCCGTTGTAGTTAATCGGATAATTCCTCTCCTATAGGTTGTAGCGTGATGGTATATGGCTTATAATTTTCTTCTTTTTAATAGTCCAGGGGGACAAACGAGTAGTCTTTTTACGTCTACCGACACCCATGCATATCAGCTTAATTACTAAAGTTAAACTAAAGTTAAGTTAAATAGGTTAGAAGATGTCTTAAGTTTACGCGAATGTTAGACATTACAATAAAACTACTTCTACGGGTGGACTGTGAGACTGAGAGTCCACCCGTGACCATGGTTGCTGTAAAGCTTCTGAAACGTCGGGCTACATAAATAATTTAATAAACCGCGATAAAATCCGTAAAAGTAGTTTTATTGTAGAGTTTAGAAGACTTAGCGACATTTGACATCCTCATATCAAGAGGTAATAGTGCTTAAATACCAGGACTGTAGAATAACTTCAATAGCTCGAAACGGGTAAGTGCCGGTTAACATAATTATTCCGAAAAGTAATGGAAATGAAGAAACAGAACTTAGCAAGAATATTGTGACCAATTAGACATGAGCGACACTACACATTGGTTGAAAAAAATGTAACATTTATTCACCAACCAGCATTAGGCATTATCTTGGCATAGCGTAACTTGAATAATAATATTCGCCTATAAAATAAGAATAAATTTACTGCAAAATATTTAAGAATGTAATTCATCTCGCTCACATATTATCGCCGAAAAGTGACATCTCCAGTGTCGCCTTTCGTGCTTCTTTGTGAATTGCTTATGCTATAACGGGCAAATGAGCAATTGAAGCCCTTTGATAACTACCGACGCCCATGGACTGCTCCCCTGGGCTGCGTAACAATCGCGGGACTGTCCATAGGCGTCGGTAGTTATTAAAAAGCTCCGATTTCGCGTTTGCATCCTTATGCTAAAAAAGCAAGCTCTGCATTATGCTATAAAATATATAATTATTTACTTGTACAATTATAATGCTAGTTAGGTTCCCGAGATGAGGAAGTTACTTTTCACCAGAAAAATATCTAGATATGGATGTAAGAACTACTACGAAACCTTACTACGTTTTACGATAAACTTATAATATGCACGTAGATGCACACGAGTATACTTAAAGTGTCATGCCCTATTTTCTTTTATCAGTCGATATACTTTAATATTAGTGTAGATAAATGGCTGATACGCTGGTTGGTTCTGTAATGCAACTGTAAAATCACATGTAATTTTCTTTATTCGGACCAGCCCACAATGTTGTAACAGTAATTTACTGCTGACGCTATCTACCTACACGTTTAAAATTTTCCATATACTATGCCGCAAAATTTATACGACAAAATGATAGAAGTTGTTTCACTAATATCTTACACAGATAAAGAGCTAACATAGAAAAAATAACATTACATGTGCACAGATTCATCCTCTGATATTGCAAACGGACATGTTGCACTTTCCATCTGCCTTCAACTATACGTCAGTGGCCAGTGACCCCCCGTTGAGAATCACGAAAGCACCTCCAAACAGAGCTTTAGATATTGTACCGCCGAAGTCAGCGCCGCTTTACCTCCAAATTGACGGACCAGAAGAAAATGTACTTAAAATATCCCTGCAAAGCCTTCATCCCAGAATCCTACTAAATACTGGAAGACCTGTATACAATTACATCGACCCAGCGTACTTATTATTAGAAGAGTTCAAGTGGTTTGAAGAATATGAAGTACCGGTCACAAGGGCATATATAGAAACGAGGGGCTACGGCTCCACAGAAGTAATATTTTCTCCGGGGCGGCACGTCTGCAGGTATCTCTTATCTAATAAAAATGTCTAATTTGATTCCCGTCCTGTGTGCGAGTGGGACTGGCACACCGAGAGTACCGCGCTAAAGGGAGGTACAAGCATTGCTTCTTTTTAAAGCCTGTCCGCCCGTCTCTCCGTCTGTATGTCTGGCAGAACTTTTATCTCGTGAACTCGTGGAGAGACATAATCATGTCAAATGCGCAGTCAAAAGGGTGGTTCGTGCTGGCGGAAGCACGCTGCCGCACTCGGCACAATTCAGTTTTAATTGCTGTTAGCTGTTAGTACAGATAATTGTAAAATTTAAATAAGTAAATAAATAAAAAAAGACAATTTATTTTAGTAGAAATACGTCCGATAAATTGAGCGGCGGAAACATTATTTTAGGCTTTGGGTACATTCTCGTTTGCAATATCATATTATGCTGCTCAGTACGTCAACCTTACTGCTAGGACGGAGAGATCTCATCTTGTCAGCGGCTGTCAAGGAATGTCCGTGGGCCGCACGATTCTTATTAAACGTTGGAACAGCGTTTGCAACTTGGATTAGAATCAACAAGTCCTCAATGAATTTCTCAAACGACAGTGAATTTTATAAGTAAGTTATTGTTTCTTGTCTTATTTATGAAAATAGTTTAGAAGAATAAAATAAAATCATTTATTACTTCGTGTTTCAAGGTATCTACCATATATTATTCCGCCTATATGCTCCTCTTTTGCTCGCCTATGTTATCCTTGCTTAGGTTGAAGAAAGGCATTCCAGACGTATGGAAACTTTTGTTACTAAGACTATCTTTACAGATCTTATCAGCCGGATTTAAAATGGGACCCGGAATTAGTTGGGTATAAAAATAATAGTTTGGATTGGATGTTTAAGCAAGCGCTACAGGCTTTACTGAAGAAAAGACTCACGACCATTGATTTTAGAAATGTATGCACAGTTCTGAGGAAATACTTTTTTGATCCCGATTTTGGTCTTCCTCCCAAGTACATTCCGCCTATATCGTTAAGAATCATACTTACATTAGACCCTTGTAATTGTGAAATAGCAGAGGAGGTTACTGAGCATGACGATGAAGAAGAGTTAGAAGTTCAGGCTAGTATTATTTATGTTTTTAAAATCAATCCGTTTTTTGGTGCATATTAAGGTTTTCGCCAGAATCGAACATAATATCTTAAGTTTGACAAAAATGTAAGATGAAAATGTTAATGGCTAGATTCAGGATGCTCTAGTCACGTATAATAGTTAGTCTAATTTATATTTCATCCGTAAAGAGGAAGCTACGGGAAGTACGAGCATAAGTGTAAGTAATGAGCAGGGCATCTCTTCTTTTCCAAAACCGAATAAAGGTATAATGAGTTTGATCTACTTAGCTGAAAGACTCTTCCCGATGAATGTGGATTTTATACAATGTACGAGTGTTTAATAATTCTCTTTGTTATATCTTCAGAAAATTCTGGCAACCAAATGAATACAAATTTTTATACATGAGTCCTAAACACAAATCGTTTTATTTTTTTGACGACTATTAAAAAAGAAAGATTATTTGTCTACTATATACTTTTTATCTATAATATACTTATCGGTTTCGTACGGACTTTACGCAATATGGCAAGGATTATAAATTTAAATTTCAGCCTTGTGAACATTATACGTTACCGTTATAGCTTATTAGAATTAGGACAGAACGTTTGTCGAGACAGCTATTTGTCAATAATTTCTGCAGCTAGATAATAATTTATATTGATATTCTTTACGCCTTTGGTTACTTTATCGTACATTTCATACTAATTTCTAACATATTGTAAAATGTCATATAGCCTATGTTCACCACACATAATACAGTATTCTTAAATTTTCAAATCTTTACATTGAATTTTTTAAACAAACAATCAATCGTTTCACACACATACACATCTTCTCGCCGGCTCCCTAACGACGTAGACAGAGAGAGCGGAATGCCATACATCACGAATCCTACATACCTGCTTCCTCCACATCATTCACGACCGTAATATTCTTTCTATTAATTTTCAACAGCTTAGCGATAAAGTGTACTCGGTTAGTTCTGATGTTATAAATGAGCTGCTAAGTAACCCGAATCCACTTGAAGCGTCAAACCTCTGTCAATTCAGTACAGAGCGACCGCTGTGTTGCATCCTGAAAGCCAAACGGAAGAGCATAGTGCGTAAGCATGAAGCAGCGACGGTGATACAGGCGAGCTGGCGCGGTGCGAGGGCTAGGAAGTGCTTGAGAAGCCATGTCGTTGTCACTCCAGACATATTGAAATGCGTAAGATGTTTTGTATTTTTGACAGAAAGGGTTTTCTAAGTAAAGCATTTTTAAGTAAACCTTATGAGACGTCGGCTCGTTTGCCTGTTTATACATCGGCTCACCATTTTCTTGTACTTACATATAAAAATATTGTGTCGATGTGAATGGAACGCATCTATTGCGAACGGTAGATTGGCCAGAGGCAGAAGAGAGAATTAGAAGCAGTCGTATTGCCTTTCGTTAAGGCAAAGGGTTAGGCAGCACACAGGAATAGATAGCAGAAGCCAACGAAAGATTTACAGTAAACAGGGTCGAGATTCATTTAATAGGTCTGAATACGGTGCACGAAAAAAAGCTGATGATTGTGATATTAAACGCGAACATGAATTCGGTGCAATATTTTCAGGTCATGGACAACGCTTTCGGCAATATAGAAGTATTGTCAGAGCTGATGAACGAGTTCTTCGCGTTGTACCCTGGAGCAAGGAGCGCGTATTCTGTTGCCACGGCGCTGACTGGAACCAACAGTCTCCGCCAGTACAGCGGCACTGTCTCCATTACACCAAGCTGCAGATGGATACCGAATGTCCAAGGTGTTTTCTACTGCCACGCTCCAGTGCAAGTGCATTTTGATCTCAAATGTCCGCTAAAGAGCGTCGTGGCCGTCTACGACAACGACACGGGAGGCCAAATGCTTCAGCCCTACAGTGGGCATGTGACTTATGATTTTAAACCAAACCAGCGAGGGTAGGTTGTACTGTTTCTAACTCCGCCTTGTTTCAGAAGATGCTTTGAACTAGTCTAAGTCCTACGTAAAGAGGTTACTGACGCTTCTCGACATCCATTCTGACGAACGCAGCTTGTTGCAGTTGCGTGTCTTATCCGATCCTCCAGCTGCAGCGTTTCTGTCAGTTACAGACTGTACGTGACAACACACACCTCGCGCTAGTAATATGTATATTTCTAGTAAATTATTTTAATTATGAGGATTCCACTACCTATACCAGCAGGAAACCTCATAATGAAGAAACACCTAGATCAGTTGTATAGTATGAAGGTGCTAATACGAGGGTGGATCTAAAAGTTCGTGGCCTAACCGACATGGAGCTATGACATCTTTTTAAATCTACCGTCATTTGTTATGTCTCATATTGATTTATTGTGCGCAGTTTCATTCCGATACTGCACAATATAAATTTTCTGTGATTATTTTTTTGAAGCAATCTGACGCAATTTTCATTAATGGAGAAAATTGAACATCGTGCAGTCATTAAGTACCTCAATAAAAAAGGCCTATCACCAAAAGACATCCATCAAGATATGGTGAGCACTTTGGGAGAGTCTGCACTATCGTATTTCAGTGTTAAGAAGTGGATAGCTGAGTTTAAGCGCGGTCGTGAGAGCTTAAAGATGTTCCTAGGAGTGCAAGGCCTACATCTTCTACCACGAAAGAAAACATCGATAAAATTTGTGATCTCGTACTGGGTGACCGACGTTTGACCATTGGTAAGATAGCTGAGATAACAAACATTAGTTCTGGCCTGGTGCACACATAATAACGGAAGAGTTGGGGTTGCATAAGGTTTCTGCTCGCTGGGTCCCGAGGTTGCTTTCAGCTGAACAAAAACGAGTTCGATACACAATTTCGCGCGACTGTTTGGAACTTTTTGAGACTGATACCGAGGACTTTTTGTCTAAATTTGTTACCATGGATGAAAGCTGGGTTCACCGTCATACTCCTGAATCAAAGCAACAATCCAAACAGTGGAAAAGATCAGACTCTCCTACACCGAAAAAGGCTGTTTTTTGGTATGCGAAGGGCATTATTTTTGTAGATTATTTACCGGAAGTTCAAACTATAAAATGTAGTTATTATTATAATCCTTTACGAAGACTACGGGAAGAAATGAAAGAAAAAAGGCCGGGAATGTTGCGTAAGAAAGTTTTGTTTCATCAAGACAATGCACGTGTTCACACTTCGGTTGAAACAATGTCTGTAATCCATGATTGTGGCTACGAATTGCTGCCCCACCCACCGTATTCGCCGGATTTAGCCCCCTCGGATTATCATTTAATTCCAAATTTAAAAAAAAGATTTGGGTGGCTCGAAATTTTCGACCAAAGTTGAGGTGATAGTCGCAGTAAACGATTATTTCGCCGACCTTTCGGAATCTTTTTTTTTCGAGGGCATAAACAAGTTGCAGGTCAGGTGGAAGAAGTGTGTTGAACTAGAAGGAGACTATGTTGAAGAATATAAATAAATTTAGATCCACTTTTCTTTCATTGTCTTGGTCGGGCTTAGAACTTTTAGATCCACCCTCATATATTTATTTATAACTAGCTGTGTCCCGAGGTTTCAGTCGTGTTATATCTAACAAAAAGGATCCACTCACTTTAACGATTAAAAGGATTTAATCGAAGATTTTTTCGACATAAAATTAGAAAGTTTACATCAGAATTCTTTTAGTCGTATTCATGTGAATCCGCGATAGACACCGAAACTACGGAACCAATTTTGATAAAATTTGGCATTGATCCAACTTAAAATATAGGCCATATTTTATTTCTATTATACACAGCCACAGCAAGGGTAGCCCGGGTCCTAATGTAATATATATTCGTTAAGCAATAACTTTGTCTTTTATTTTGTTTTAAATCACTGCAAAATATTATTATTATTGACGAAGTTTCTCATCCGCAGGCACAGTTCGATCGGTATTACAGTTTAACATAGGAGGTATCATACTAGACAAGTGATTTTTATCCAATCTCGTAGTTACACGGTGCTGTCGTACATCAAGTTGCGGCGACCGCTGGAGATGTATTCGGACGCGCACTGGCAGCTGTCGGTGCTGAGCAGCCTCCCCGAGGCCTTCCACGTGTGCGACAACTCGCGGCCCTGCAGGGAGCTGCCGCTGCCAGCGGCCGCCAAGTTCCACAGCGACGAGATGTTTGTGCCCAACAGGAGGAACATTCTGTGCGGGCTGCAGGTGGCCGTCACCAAGCCGGAGGTGGTCGTGTTCAGAGCTGTCGCCACGTGCCCAGATGTATGTAGATTTGCTTTTCTTCCTTTGGGCAAAGCGTTTAGGCATGCTCTCATGTCGGAGCCTTTCCTGAACGCCGTGTAGGACTCAGTAGACTGCTCACTCCTCAACCCCAGCGGTATTCCTTCTCCGTAGTCTCGTAGTGCGCTTTACGGCAAGAGGACTTGGAACCTGGCGTACTTCCATTTTATCAATTCCATTTCCAATACAATATCTATCTATGTATATATGTTATGTTCATTGCATTTTATATTTTATAAGAGAGGATGCTATGGGGCACTTTAACTACTGCTCATGAAGCTACAATATTTGTGTTTGGACCTGCCAGTAACCTTTTTAGGTTACTGCTCATTTAGCATAATAATAATATTGCCGTCCTGCGTAATTTCGGCTTAGTCGCCACTTTTATTGAGGACGTTCTACGCAGTCGACCTTCTACGCAGGACAAACCATAATGGAAAGGAATGTTTCTCAACTAGCCAACTAGTTAGTTAACTAACCAGAGCATAGATATCAGAAATAAATAAATGTTTTTTTTTCCACTTGGAAAAATCCATAATGGACACCCGGTCAAGTCGGGAGTTTCCAAAACACCGGGGTGTTAGAGCGTGCCGTACGATGACAGTACAGAGAGCCTGATGGCATTCTTTCACGCTTCCATCTACAGGAGCTAGAGCAAGCACTTCTGATCGTATCAGACACACTTTCCAGCATATGCTCAAGCGGATGACTCCCCTCAGGGCATGTTCATGCCAGAGATGTATCCTCCGCATCCATCACTGGTCATCCACTTGCCGACGTCGATCATTGACCACCTATCCCTGTCTGAGTCTGGAGGGCGCAGATGACCCCTGCATACCTATTACCCTCTTTCGTGCTCGCCCTGCCTCACGTTTATGCGAGATAAACATTTCGCAGAAACGGGATATTGTTCTCCAAGAATTGTCCCTTTTCGCCATATACTTTACAACGGCAGGCAGGGATAAATCTGACCCAATTTCCAATTTCTGAAAATTCAAAAGCGTACGCACTAAGTTATGTTAAAACATGTCAGAATTCCCGTTAGGGTTAGAACCTTACTATAATCCATTATCGGATTATCGACACTAAATTTTCAACCCTAATAAGATATTAAGATCGGTAATATAAAATTCACAGACGGCGAGTTCAATTTTTTCTTCTAGTAATGTCTACTCCGGTTTTAAAATAGATTAAAAGAACTTTTTTTAGCAATTAGGTACATACGTAGTGGCTACATACGTAGTGGCTACATACGTAGTGGCTACATGATTTAATTCTTATTTTTATCCACAACCAAAGAGTAATTACAATCTTGATGGCGTTGACTTTTACAATGTACTGAACATTATAAAAGTCAACGCCACTTAAATGTCGACTGCGAAGAGATTTGAACGTCAATTCCGTGTATATAATATTAGGAATATATTTGAATTTAATAATTACGACGATGAGATATTTTTTCAGTGTTAAAATCAAAGATATAAAATTTAGTATGAGTTAAGTGATATACTAATGATATATTAATTGAATGATAGTCTGAGATAAAAATTATTGCAATGACAAAGACTTCTGAAACTTGCACAAAGAAGATGATAATGTTGTTATTTATGACATGCAGCCGTCCTGCAGCGTATACATCAACCAGACCGTCCGCACACGAGACACCAGCGTTCAGCAATAGTCTCCGAGTTCATATTCCTAGCTTACCATAACCATACGTTTGAGTATAGATTAATATACCGCGATTAACGCGGTCTATTAAATCCGTATCTATCCGCGGTCTATTAAATATGTAAATATACAAAAAAATAGTTTTATTGTTAAATTATATATATTTTTGAACGCGAGTTTTCCTCGCGCGTTGAGTGACTTGTTACAAAGGGGCTAAGCTTTAGGCGATCTCGGACTTTAGTATTCCGTATGCGGAATTAATTTTGGTATCCTCTTTGCGATACATTATTATTGCACTGACATCTTTGGAACTTTTTCCAAAGATGTCATTGCAATAATAATGTATCGCAATAAAAGGGCGTAGCATCCGCAGCAAGCTTCGCAAAGGCGAAGATTGCTGCTGATGCTAAGATTGGCTTTTATGATTTTAATTTGAGTCAACAATGGCTGCGACTCCGAGACACGCTGTTCTTGAACACGAATCACGCGGCCACCGTCGACAAGACATACATCGTCATCGCGAACCGATGCCACTCCAACGAACGCCTTACATTTGAGTTACAACGACTGTTGCAGTTAAAGATGGAAGCGATACTGTATGCGACCGTCGACGATCATGCGGTGGAGCTGGGCCGGTGCGCCGGGACGGGAGAGGTGTTCTGGCCGCTCGTGCGACTGGAGCCGCCCGAGCTGAAGCTGACGAGGAGAGCGTCCGTGTCGCGCATCAGCCTACCTGCCTCGGGGGTCAGGAATCAGATGCCTTAAAAGCTCCATTTCTTTACCACAGTCGAATTTGGCGGCGCTCACTCCTTGTGTAACGTAAAAGGCGCGTGATGTAAAAAAATGTGACGAATGCCATGGAGTTCGAGTTGTTGCTAACCAAACGTTAACTTGGAAAATGGCCATTTATTTCACGACTCGAATCAGTCTCAACCATGTTGAACCTCTTAGATTCCTCCTCACGCTGCCCACACCCCCTTCGTGATCACTTATTGATTGAGCTGCTATCTTGTATCTTATTATATCAAGTGTCTCTTTTATTGCAGACGACAAAACAAAAGCAATCCAGTGCGAAGTCCAGATCAGCGACAAAGGTGAGCACTACAGTCGTGTAGGTCTGTTCGCCTCCCTCTCAGTCCAACTTCCTCGACGGGTGGTTCCTTTAGAGTACAGGGAGGCAAGTGAGCAGTCGGGATAATGAATGTAGAGGAGACAGATCTATACTGATTGTGTCGCTGGGCACTCAGTCCCTCAACGCGCCACGTAGGGGCCGGACTGTGTGGCATGTGTCGTGGTTGCGTGTCCAGCTAGGGACGGCTGACTGAATTATGACGCAAACTTTACTCTTAACGAGATGGCCAGAATACTTTACTCAGGCATATTTGTTCTTACGATTACGAATAAAAAGAGCGTTCTGTTATAGGCTAAGTAGTGCAATGAATGTTGTGTATAAGATAAGTATCCCATTGCGCCTCCCTCGTGTACGTTGTCCGGCGTCTTATGTGGCGAGGGCATCCTGAATTTCATCAAACGACCCGTCCACTTTGCCTCAAAGGACACCTCCCCCCCCTCCCTCGGTTATAGCCGTATTGATCTGTGTTGAACACGCCTACTACTTATATTTTAGTGAACACCCTGGGATCATCGATCCCAGTTATCAAATAAAATCCGTAGATCTTGAAATACAGTTTGACTATGTGTTAAGTAAGTCATAGTTTGAAAAAAAATAACCATCAACACCGTGCTATCAAACAGTTACGTTAAACAGTAGGTGAAGTGCGCCTTAAACAAGTTACACATAGTAGGGTGGCGTGTATCCGCTTCGTAAACTAATATGTGCCGCGTGTTGCCTATACCTATAGCAGCACATACCTACAGCAGCAATACCTATAGCAGTACATACCTACAACAGTACATACCTACAGCAGTACATACCTACAGCAGTACATACCTACAGCATTACATACCTACAGCAGTACATACCTACAGCAGTACATACCTACAGTAGTACATACCTACATCAGCTAGGAATTGTCCAGAGAACGAAATTCGATCATAATTATAATAAAATCATTTGAGTTCAAATATAGCTTGCTAGCTTCTGTTGAAGAAAACTTTACAGTAACACATCTTTATATATATATATATCTAGTGTGTGTGTGTGTGTGTGTGTGTGTGTGTGTGTGTGTGTGTGTGTGTGTGTGTGTGTGTGTGTGTGTGTGTGTGTGTGTGTGTGTGTGAATGTGTGTGTGTGTTTGTTTGTTTGTTTGTTTGTGTGTGTGTGTCACGTACCAATAAAATGATATTCTCTGCACCAATAATTTTTAACTGAACTAAACTTTAAATTCGTCCATTCGCACAATTCTTTCAAAACTACATATTAGTTTTTGCTTCACATGTTAATATAATTATTACAAATCCTGCTATGGGCTCCGCTGACCTGGGCCGCTCGGCTCTCCTCCAAACCTTGCTCTGACTGTCTACTCGTCTGTCCTGCACAGGTAAGAGATGTGAAGTCCAAGAGTGACGTGGAACCAGCGGTGTTCACGATACAGTGAGTGAACAAATTGTTCTCACATTTTGTTGTTGTTCCTGTTTTTGCTTTCAAGACTTCTTCCTCACGCATGCGTAGAAGGATCAGGCTGAAGTACGTGTGAAATTATCGAGGTCTGCAATTCCTTATGCCACAAGAAAAATAATTCTGTTATTTTTTGTAGAATAGAGGGGCAAACGAGCGATCGGAGCCCTTTTACGACTATCGACGCCCAGGAACATCCACACAATTATTATGCTGATGCGTTGCCTGCCTTGACCCCTGCCCCAGCACCGCGCAGTATGTCGCACGGTAACTAAAGCCTATAGGGTACTACTAGCCCGCACGGGTGTTATGTATGAGAGGCACCACTCCGGTCGTGACAGCTCGGTTAGCTGTTAGAGGCCAAATCATCTTTGCAGAGTCATAATAATAAACGGATGAATGTCGCAGAGTGCGGGCACCAGGTGGCTGGCCGCTGACCGCGGAGCAGTGGGTGCGAGTGGACGAGCAGCGCAACGCTCTCGAACCCCGCAAGGCGGAAGGCTCCGGGAAGAGGCAGGTTAAGGAGAAGGTGAGAGCAGCAGCCGCCAGGCGCCGCGGTGCCGTGTGGCGCACCGCTGCGGCTGTTATACGTGCTAAAGTTTGTATGAATGTTTGTTAGTATTTACGAAGTACTTATTATCAGGTTACATAATTTATTGCTTACTTGTACGCACCACGCTTGAGCACTACGTACAGGAACATGAACCTACTACTACTGCCAACCGAACTTAAGCAGAATAAGCTTTTGTAAGAAATAGTGCCATGCCGCATTGCGGTGGAATTGGGCCGGCAGGCCTGAGTGGCCCGTTCGGGAGGTGAAAAGGAGACCACCGCACCGGCATAGTAATTGTGCTGATGTTCATGTGTGTTGGTAGTCGTAGAAAGGCTCCTATTTCTAGTTTGTCCCCCTATACTATATAAAAAAATCTATCGGCTAAAAATACAAATTTAAAAGAGCAGTTATACAAATCGTCGTGGCCGGGTTGCGCGTGGAGCGTTCGCAGCGCACGGCAGCGGAGCTCGCAGTAGAAGCTGCGCGCAGGAGGCGCCAGCAGTAACTGCGCCCGCCGCCGACTACTCACATAACTCATCCGGGACGCAAAATCTAATTTCATTCCGTATAGCTGGATTACGACTTCTCCCCATTCTTCTAGAAGTTTGAATAAATAGATGGGCAGGATAATTGTAATAAATAATTAAAATCCAGAATAACTTAAAAATGTTTATCTCTCGGAGTAGGATTTAGACGAGTGGAATAGCGGGACACAGCTGGTACTTCGATAATTTCTACGACGGAAATGCCGTTTAATATGCCGCAATATTGCCGTAAATCGGGTCAGAGGCTAGGAGGTATCTCTCGCATACAGCCGCATTTGTACTACGGTGGCTACTTCTTTAAAGACAAGTCAACAGCGCAGAACATATGAGCAGACGATACTGCCCTTTACACGAGGCCAAGGTCAATCAGGATGTCCCATGGTAATCTTCAGCGGACCGTCATTGCGCTCGGTAAATGGTTCGGTGGCGCAATTGTCGGCGGCAATATGCATGGCAACGCTCAACGCAACGTGGCCCCAGGAACCCTCTACGGCACAGAAATACCTCGAGTAAACTGTGAAGTAACTCAGAATCACTCTTGATCGTGCTCACATCCTCAAAGATCACATAATCAGAGTCAGTAATAAAGCGCACTACATCCTACATAAGCTTTATTATCCAATAAACGCTAAAGGTAAGATGTCTCTCAGGAACAAGCTCTGTCTCTACTATTATATTTATATTCCAGCGTAGCATTCGCTCACGCTACACCCTTCCACAAATAGTGCAAAATCGCCAGTTGCGAATAGCCGCCGGCTGTCCCTAGTATGTTCGCAATTGCCCTCTATCTCAAAGGCGTCTCAGTTGTTGGTTATCGGGTGCATCGTCACCGCAGCCCTCGCGTTACAGAAGCAGTGGACTCTGATCGCAAATGTGTGAGTGTCCTCGGTCGTCGTCCCCGATACGTTCTTGCGGTCCGGACACATGAGCAGACACGCGCTCAGACACTCGGACATGACAGCACACACCAACATCTATAATAGTTAAAATGGCTATCATAAACATTCTCATATAGGAATCCTTCTCTCCCATCTGCGGGACAGTGGGGGGTCGGACCCTTTTCGACCCCAAACTAAGTCTCGCCTGATGAAGCTGTATAGAGCTACTCTTCGCTACCACACTGTCAGGCGGTCGCGTTTCGTACGGTTTCTCATTACTCCTATTTGTTAAATGGTAAAGATAGGAAAAGTCCACGAAATTGTTAATTTAAATTCAAATATAGGGAATTCAAATTGGAAACACCAAAGATAAAGAGAAAACCTCGTCATGTGCGTACCAACCGCAAGCCGGCGACGCGTACGTGGAGCTGGAGTGCTCCCTCAGCGGCGAAGCGACGGCGCGGCGCGACGACTCCAGGGAGCAGCTGTTCCTCGCCGAGAGGAGGAGGTGGTGCGCGCTGGACCATGGGAGGAATGTTAAATGTGTCAAAATTAGGTTAGCCTTAGAGTATGAGATCACGGAAATATAAGCCGTGACATAACAACCAGTATAATTGCGTGCCCTACTTATACTTTGCCAAATTTGCATATGACGGGCCTGTTGTTGTAACAAAAGATAGTATCATGTAGGTTTGCTTCAAATTTAATTTTACAACAATTGTTTTTGTCATGTTTCAATTTAACATTTTTTATCTACAAGAACATATTATAGTAAAACAACTGTATTTTTTCGACTTTACGAATTTAATTATTTAATCAGCCCAACGTTTCAATAGATTTACAGCAACCATGGTCGGGGGCGGGCTGTAGTGGGTAACATTCGCGTAAACATAGTAAAACGTAATTGTTGGAGTAGACGTTACGCGGGTGGAGCCTCGGGACACGAGTAGTTTATTGTACAGCGTTCAACTGACAGTGAGATCCACCAAATTGAGCTTCGATATTGCAATGTCTTATTGCGAACCGCATCCTCTTGGTACGACTATTATTTAATTAAGATTGTATCTCGATTTATTTGTTTTCTGTACATATTAATAGCAAAATCACTTTTTGTTATAATATCGAATTTCACATTTCTCCATATTGTATGTGCAGCAGTGTCACATAGTGTAGCGCTCAATGACTATACAAGTATGACAGAACTATGTCACATCCTCCTTTCTGTAACTTGGGAACATTTAATACTTTAAAAATTACCTTTGAATATATATTTTCTGGAGCGCGAGATGTTGCCTGCTGTAGAGTTTAATATTCCCGAGTGGTTTTTTGTCTTACAGTAATTTAGAACGTTTTAATAATGACTGTTTAGAAATGAGTTTCGGAAAGAGTTTCTGGAAGCACCGCCGCCGGAGAGCGTCCACACTATTTATAAGGTAACCCGTTTGCTTCATAGTTTTGTGTATTGCGTCATTATTTTTTGTTCTTGCGTCTGCATAATTACGTCACATTTTTTAATGCCAAAAAGTGTAGGTTTTTGAAGTGAAATCCACTTTATGTGCGCTGGGAACTTTACCAATACCTAAGTTGAACTTACTTACATCTGTTGTGTATCACAAACTTTGATCTGTTGTGTATCACATCGATGTTGGCGTTTTGACACGATAAAGAACGAGAACGAAAATTACGCGTAGGTAATTCCCAGTTTCCATTTATTTAATTTCACTAGGGTTGAACTATGTATGAGAGTTTTGGGAGAAAATAAATGATTTCATATAAAGCAAAGGCAGCAGAACCACCAACATTTTCCATTGTACAGCAACACAAACCATATATATATATATATAAATATAGTGCGACTATTGCCAGTGAAAACACGGAAAATTGGTAGTGGTTTTCAGAACCTAAACCTAAGAAGTCTCACAGCCGCTTCACGACAACGCTGGACCCCATATTTCAAGACAGACGATTGCTAAATTGGAGAAGCTACGGTTGGAATGTCTTCGACACCCTCCGCCCTCCCCGGGTCCTGTTACCTCAGATTTTAGTACTTTTTTTTAGAAATTATTTGTTGGGGACTTGGACTACCTCATCTCAATGGGGGGGCAGTTCCAAACCGTTTTCGAGGATTTGTAAAAAAAAAAATCAGCAAAGAAGTAAATGAACGACCTATGAAATAACGAGAGTATATAGATGATATATATTTAGATTCATCTTGTATTATTTCATAACTTTTTTCCATTTCGCTTTCTCCGTATAAAATGCAGTGGGAGAACGTTAAAGTTATGTATAAGACTTTTTACAACTTGTTTATCTTACAGGCGCAGGATGATGTCGCCGCTGATGAAGTGAAACTGGGTAAAGTAATTCGTATTCCTGTTCCTGAGCAGCCAGAGAGGGAAGCGACCCTCGCTCACGTAACTGACGGAAGCGACCCTCGCTCACGTAACTGACGGAAGCGACCCTCGCTCACGTAACTGACGGAAGCGACCCTCGCTCACGTAACTGACGGAAGTGACCCATTTTGTGCTCTTTGTGGAGAAGGTTAGGTTCAAATGTTGTTGCGGTCCGAAGCCGAGAAGTCGGCGGTGTTACACCCTCACACCTCGGAGACCACATTATGCTATCAGTCGTGTTCCTGACTTTTATCAAAAGGGCACTTTTGTTCTGTAATATGTCTTGCGCAGTTGAGTAGCCTCAACATAGCTGGTTGCCGAAGCGAAAATTCATCTTATCCACATGGGAGGGAAGAAGGGTAACTCAAATACATTATCTATATCGCTGGTTGCACGAGTGTCATAGGGCGTTGTAGCGCGCCAGTCGCTTACTCAGCTTATCATTTCTTTACAGCATAAAGGCGCAGACGATCAATCACATCACATGCGTTGCGTTCCTATCATCCCCTCCGCAATGGCGGTTTATGAGTGGCCACTCACAAACCGCACGAAACGCGACAGTGACGCTGAAACTTTACGCCGGTATCAAATGAGCGAGAGGTACTTCCCTGGTCGTGCCAGCCCAATTCTATACATAGGAGGATGTAGTATCCTCCTATGCAGCATAGCACTAACTCTTCCTAAAGAATACCATAAGATATCTGTTTGCTTTCCTATACTCATACAATAATCGCAACATAAATGTATTCACGAACACTTCCAGAACAACCACAGGAAATACCACAGGAGCCTACGTGTACTCCCGTGTGCGGTGAGTGGTGCTGCCACACTTATGTTGTTAAAGTTTAGCTCATATAGATATTGCAGTTGAAACTAGCGCGATATCGATAAAAATATCGCAATTTGCAACTTACAATTTATCAAAACAAAAATAAGTAAAGCCCGTGCGCTAAACGGGGTGGGACTAGCGCTCGTGACCCAGGACCTCCCCGCGTCTGCCTGTCGTCCTGGAACTACACACCACGGGTACGCACGCATCAGAAACAAATTCTTTGAATGAACGACAAGACGACATATTCCTTACGCACATTCATGTAGGCCCGGTTACTATGTGGTACGTGGTAGGTGGTACGTGGCAGGCGGTATTGCTGTATTGGTCTATGATCGACCTACTTCATCTTCTCGCTCACCTCTATTTTCCATTCTTACTGACTCACAAGTAAACCATCTGTTTGTTAACCCATCAGACTGATACAGTTTTGTCTCTATGTTATGTAAACCCTCGAAAAAAAAAATTTTCCTTTCCATTTTAGAAATGATAGATGAAAACAAAGAAGAAGACGTTTACTTGACGATGCCTAACAAGTTGAAGGACAAGTTCGCCCCCTTGCACTTCGTCCCGTCGTGCACCAGGGAGCAGTCGGCGGCGGGGAGGTGAGCGTCGGTCGGTTACACTTGCAGACCGCAAACCGCTGTGCGTCAAACCTTAGTATTTAATACGTAGTCGAGAATTTGAAAACGGACGGAACTTAACAACTTGTAATTTGTTCCCATTATATTTTTATGTTGATATGCCTCTAACATAATTAATAGAGTTAACATTTATTAGTTTTTAACAAATGTTAAAGTACCGACGCACGCATCCTTCTTCACGCCAAATACTCTCGCTCGGTGTGTGAGTTCATCTGTGATTTGGTCTGCAATGTCACCATGGCACCACTTGTTACAGGCTATTTGACATCATTTCATTATTTAAACTTTTTAACCATGATTTTTTGCAAAGTGCTATCAGACAAAACAGTGACATCCCCAGCCACCCCTGCAGGTGGGCTGGTACAGCTACTATTTACTTCAATTATTTCAATTATTTGCGGATAACATAATGGTTCGTGTGTGCGCGCACCGTGTGTAAAATACTAATTAGCATAGTCTAATTGTGCCAAATTCAATTGTTTCGGCATCGACCGGAACGCCGCGGTTTACTCATCGTTCACGAATGGAGACAATTGAATCAATTGACTTTATTTATGTAATTTATGAGTATATAAAACATTGTGGTTCGGGTGTGTACCTTGTGCAGCCTTGGGCTTGTCGTGTGAACTCCGAAAGTTCGAAATCGTTCTCCCTGTATGGCGGGATGAAATATGTGAACTTCAGCGTAGGGCTCCTAAATATAGCATGCAAAATGCAAGAGGATATATATGTAATACTAATAGTATAATATTATAGCTGGCCCAGCCCAGGCCGCTAACTATCCAGTTATAAAGGCAGCTAAAGTGCCGAGGTAGAAGTAGAAATAATAAAAAACATGACGATTTCAAATCGTTTCGCCTGTACAACAAACCCTTACGAAAATACTCAATGAGAAATGAGATCCGTGTTCTTTAAACTCCGTAAAATGGGAATAAACAAACAAGGTCGAAGACGAAAGCAAATTTATCCAAACAAAATAATATTTTCTTCCCGCTGTGAAGAGGTTTTAATACGTTTTTTATGTTCATAGAAATTAGGTTTCCCGGACTCTCTACAAATCTCGTTAAAAACAACATCACGTGCAACACAACAATAATGCTATGATGTCCTTTATGATGCGGCCGTGACGCCCGCACTACCAGTATGTGACTGAGGGTAACTAACAAGTCGACAACCGTAACGCATACAAATGTGCAGCGTCGTCATGACTCCTGAGATGTTGGCAGCAGCGGAGACGGTCAGACGCGAACAAGTTGAAGCAGCGCTGGCACGCACGCGTGAGTTGCAGAAGTACAACGAGAAACACGTCCTGGAGCGGCAGAAGATCAGGTGTCAGATGCTGGAGAGGTTCTTCACCGGTAAAGTTCCGCTGGAAGCATTTTGCTTTCAACCGACGACGGTCATAATACGCCCCATAACCTTATTTGGGGACTATACGCTTAATCTCATCCTTGATAATGGGCCACTAGGCGCACACGTCCACACGGAGCTCGATAACATAGCTGCCACTTCACACTGGTCCCGTGTGGGTATCTGTCACGAGGCATCCATAGTTATATTTTATCATTTTGCCAGATTCTACTTGGAGTACAGAAGTGACACGAGCTCTTGAAAAAAGAGACGAAGCCATCGCCGAGGAGGCGCTGTGCCGGGTGCTGTCCGCTGCCAAAAAGAAAGAAATAGTAAGAGAGAAGAAGAAATAGTTTCTTTAGTGAATATATTACGATAGACTATACTTGAACTTTATTACAGAATATTACATTTGTTATCGGCAGAGCTGGGGGGTACAGACTGATCCATCGCACGAGGTCCGCACTCCTCTGGGTGTAGTATTGGGTGTGTTTGTGCGCGTTTGTGTGGGCTGCATTTGTACGGCTCCGAGTGGTTTTGCCTGACATTTGGCATTCGTTATCCAAATTTCAGCAAAGGTTCCTCTTTCAATGAACGCTAAGACGACCGATCTACTGCTATCCATCTCGGACCGGTTACTGCACGGAGATCGTCTTCCCACCTGGTGAACGGTCGACCAACACTTCGTGTCCCTAAATGCGGCCTCCACTCCAGAACCTTACTGGGCCATCTGCCATCTGTTCTTCTGAGCGTGTGACCAGCGATTCAGCGAGCTTATGCGTCGTGTGATATCGGATACTTTAGTTCTCTGCCTTATGATTTCGTTACAAATTCAACTGGATAGAGAAACACCCAACATGGGACGTTAAATAGCCCGATGAACTGCCGCGAGCTACGGAGCTTGCGGACCAGTCGATGTTTAAGAGGCCATGTTTCGGCCCCGTAGGTCATCATAAAAATTTCAGTAACACCACGACAGTTTGAAATTTGAAAAATTATAAAAAAAATATTTAAACGGGCAAAGAAAATTCCTCGAGGGCGGCTATCACTATTTTACAGATATTCAACATAAATATTTAACACCACAGAACAAAATAAAACAGTTATTACCTGCCTAGATAAAAATCAAATCCCTTGAAACGAAATTAATTATTTTGTAGTTTGACAGTACCTACATGGAGACTTTATTGCTATTACTTGTGTTAAAATTTTGTATAAACAATAATACCCTCGATAAATTTATTTAGAATTTTTAACTAATTATTATTTTATAATTTTTTAATTACATTTTGACAGTGGTAATGATTAATGAAAAATGTTTTTATTTCAGTGTTTAAAGGGTAGTGGTCCATACATTACACAAGTGAATAGTTTGTATTAATATATAAATAGTGGGTCCCCAGCCAAACTTTCGAGTTTATACAATAATTTCGAATATATAAATTCGTGTTACAAAATTGTCCGGGCTTATCCGACATTATTGTACAGATTTTCATGAAATTTCAAACAAATAATTAATTTTATTCCCTCCTCCTACCGTTAAGATTTTTATTGCCACAGCAAAGCGTACCCAAAGTTCTCCCGGCTAGCGAGTTTAGTATAGGGGCGCAAACGAGAAATTGGAGTCAAAATATAAAGCCCTGGATGACTCCAGGAGTCTTGCGATGTTCACTGCTGAGAGATAATCTGCATTCTGTTGCGCGAAAATATCCTAACGATCCAATCAAAACCTTGGTATACAAACGCTACAGAAATTTCCTTAAATACCACAGGGATGATCTTGAAAGGAACAGAAATCAACAGAATAAATTATGGTGGCGATACAAGGTATCACTAACTGCTAAAAAGTAAAAACGATGTTTTATGCGTTACCTAAAACAAAAACAAATGAATTGGAGTCATAAAATTTTTGTTCTGAGTACTTTTCTAACGTGGGCCAAAGTCTTTCTGATAATATTTTAAATCGAACTAATGAAACGCAGCGTGGCTGCAAGGGTTAGGGTTTCCTCTTCACCTGCTAATTCCTTATTTTTACAACCAACTTCAATACTGGAAGTTGGAGACCTTACACTAGAAATTAAAAGTAATAGTGCTCCGGTACTAGATGGAATTACAAACATTCTAATGAAATTTTTGTTGGATCATATCGTGGAACCTCTTACTTATATACAATCTGTGTGTGTCAACGGGAATTATCTAGAAGTATGGAAGGCAGCAGTTGTTAATCCATCATACAAGGGTGGCCCATTAAACAATCCTAGCGGTAACAGGCCGATCTCCTTGGTGAGTTCTTTCTCAAAAATCTTGGAAAAAAATTGTTAACAAACAACTAATATTAAAAAACTGGGACTTGCTGGTGTTCGTGGAGTAGGACTCGATTGGCTCGGAATCTACCTTACGTATAGAAAACTTTGCACATGGTTGAATGAATATACAAGTAATTGTTATGAGGTAGCTCTGGGGAATACCGCTCAGGGATACTTTCCTGTGGGGTTTTGGCGCCCACGCTGTTAACATATTATTTATATGAACCACTTATCTTAATAAATGACGCAGACGACACAGACATTGTCTCTCATCAACGTACATGGCAAGACTTGATAGCCGCAACGAGCTGCGGAATGAAGCATGTTACAGACTGTTTAACTGACAACCTATGTCTCTGTCTCTAAGTATTAGCAAAACGAATTATGTATGCCTTCACAAAACAGTGGCTACAGCACCACTGTCTAATTTTAATGTAATAATACATACTTGCAACCTTCCTTCCGGAGTTTGCTGTTGTGAGAACATTAAGAAGGTTAAACGTATTAAATATTAGGGAGTTCTGATTGATTAAAAGCTGAATTTTTCGACTCATCACATCGGAAAGGATCGGAAAGTTCATTTTTACAATGAGGCTTCTTCGCAGTGTTGCTCCATTTTAATTACTTAAAATTGTTTACTTTGCTTTGTGCCAGTCAATTCTGCCTTACTGTATTACTGTATTACTCTATTATAGCTTGGGGCGGGACGGCCGCTACACATTTAATTATATTGTAAGGAGTGCTCCTTACAATGTAATTAAATGTGAACTTGAAACTATGTTACAAAAGACGATACATAAACTATGGCGCGCATTCACTTGTGAAAAATTTTGTTGTGTCAACTGTCAAACTCAATTATTTGACATTTTTTTTTATAATAAAAGGGTTTACTTCTTTTAATACCGAATTTCATAAGAGTGTTCGATCGATCCTTGAAATTATTTGAGCCTTAAAATTTTCACAAATATTTTTGTGCATCTTAGATTATACCAATGTTTTTTACGGAAAATTTACTCAAATCTCTTAATGCCTTTATTCCATCCAACATCCAAACAACCAACTTCAGCATTGATAATTTTAGTAGGGTTGTTACAACTAATATTAATATTGAGCTCAATATTTCTCGCCATGAATAAGTTAGTGCGCGTGAAGAGTGATGGCAGTCGAGCAGAAGAAGTGCGGACATCCAATAACACTTGTGGTCGGAACAGACTGCGCACAGACGTCGTCATAGAGCAAGTAAGCAGGCCGACGGTATATTGCTTATAACGCGACCCATGAACATTTATACCTGTTGTATATATCATAATATATTGACTTACAAGGTTGTAAATCAATAATTGAATTTAATTAAACCACGAAGCGGATTCGGTTAAATATTTTGTATTATCACATATTGAATGAACGAATAAGATATTGTTTATTGTGCACAGTACAAACATTTTGACGATGCAGAAGACCAAATACAATATAAATGTGCACAAAGGCCGCCGCTATTATACTATGCAGCACTTACTTATTTCATACTTAATTATGTACTACCTCGCAGGATACTAGGACAAAGTTAATCTAATTGAGAGGTTCCATTATAACTACGCATATAGATAACTAAGGCCTGTAAACAAATTCAAATAACAGGCTCTAAGTGAACTACGGACGTGCCCCTAAACAAAACATCTAACGCGGAGACAACTGTCGCTTCTGCTCCAAGTGATTATATTTGCCATCTCGAAGCAATATCAGAGTTATTGCAATAGTACTAGCCGCTCCCTCGCCGCGCCCCGCCCCCGCCGCCGCCCGCCTCTGCACGTGACCCAAAGCATATTGACTCAGAGGCGTTGCACTCGGTTCCTCCCGCTTTTAACATATTTCATATGAAATATATGTTCCATGTTTGCATGACGACACGGGTATTTATGGAATACTGGACATCAGGTCAACAATGCGGCGGATAAAAATCTTACAATTATTTTGATTAAATTCATAGAAATAGAAATATCTTTCTTCAGTAATCCTGCACCATTGCAATACAGACAAGGGCAACAAAATAATAATGCTAACGCACATAAAATATATGTGTCCGTGACTGTACCACATAAGCTTACTGGTGCTTCGCACAAGGCTAGGCTGACTAATAATGAAATCAACGGTGCGTTTTCTGAGTTTCTGGGGGCCCATAGGAAGGCGTGGCACTTCAAGAATAACACTTATATAATATATCGACTGCGCGATTTCCCGCGTAAACAGTTAAAATATTACAGACAAGTATACAACATTATTCAAAGGTAACTTGCAAAATGGTTAGAAGAAAGTCCAGGATGAAAAATCACGAATTGGACACGTCTTTTTATATTATACGAAAACAAACGAGCTGCACGCACACATTTCTACGAAAACAAACGAGCTGCACGCACACATTTTATATTATACGAAAACAAACGAGCTGCACGCACACATTTCTACGAAAACAAACGAGCTGCACGCACACATTTCTACGAAAACGAACGAGCTGCACGCACACATTTCTACGCTACTAAATTACTCAAAGTCAAAGTCGTGCTAAGTTCATGATACATAAATAAAAAAGATTTTGAAAATGCCTTCAATTTCGATTTGGCAGCCCTCATGTCGATTATGAAACCTCTGCTAAACATCATCACATATCTTTATTAGAGACTAGGTGAAGTTATTTAGATGTTTTGATGCTTTTTAAAATCTTAAACGATAAAATTGATGCCCCCGCATAACTACAGAATATTTTATTTCAAGTACCCCGTAGACATGAGCGAGCATGCTTGAGAAGGGATTTATTTTTTATTTCAAGTGGTAAAACGTTACGTTATTAATAGTTTCATAAGAAGAGCCTGTAAATTTTATACCTTAAAGTTATCTATTCTGGACCTATTTGCATTCTTTGGTTTCTTTCAAAAAAACTTTGAAAAAAAAAGAATGCTGTAAATGTAACTCATACGTATAAAAATTATTATATGTTAAATTTGTGTTAAAAATAGAAATAAAAAATATAGCAATCATTAACTTTATTTATGTATTTAAAAAAAATTGTACTAACTTTTTGAGTGAAATATTCAGATATGTACATTGATGATCAAAAAGAAAAATTAGAGGGAGGGAAAAAGGATAATTATTATTGATATGTAGGACTATTCGTTTCTATAATAAATAAATTAAAAAAGCCATGCACCACTAACTCGCGTATCATCCGAATAGAAGTAGTAATTATCTACTTACGATAAACCTAGGTTTAGGTGTTTTATAATATGGAAATCCGCCTTGACAAAAGTTATTCAATGTGACGAGCCCCAAACTAGCCAAGCCTCGATGGAGCTGCTTGTTTCTCTATAACAATAATGACATCTAAGTAAAGCAAAGCCCACTTCGCATGAAACTTTGATGTGTCAACAAATAAATGGACATTGAGAATCTTCAACTTCAAAGGCCGGTCACATAAAATCTATAAAGAAATCACAGTAAAGAACCAAATACTTAGCTCGACTTTGCTGAGAGATGTTATTACTTTTCATAGGGATACAAGTAGCTGTATCGAGACTTGGCTAGTATTTACAGGATGCTTTTAGTGATCCCATTAATAAATATATGTCATTTCATTACGATTTGGGTGTTCATTTGAATAATTTCACGACTGATTTAGATCACGACTGAGTATTTCATGAATGTACGAACACAATGTGCGGTGTTCTGCGGTGTTTGCCTGCCGTTTATGGAATATTATCATCATCAGCCTCATCGGTCCAGTGGTTTCTTTAATTTTTTATAGCTAATTACGATGCTGATGCGTTGACCTCCTTACACCCCACCCAGAAATAGGCCACCGGCTTCTCACAAACGAAATGCTATACTGAAGATGTCACTGTATGGCGGTATTATGTGAGCGTGAGTTACCTCCCCGATCATGACGGCCCCATTCCCTTGCATAGGAGCATGTAGTGTCATGCACTATACATGGCACTACATCTTCCTATGCAGCATGGCATTACCTGCTCCTACAGTTCAGAGTTTGAGTCCAAAAAGTGGGCTCCCCCTCATCATCTTCACAACAATTCCCTAAAAATAAAAATAAAGTAAATTCAACATTTAATGTGTTAGAAGAAACCGAAACGAAAAGTGTTTCAGTGCACACCGACAGTTATCCCGCATGTAGAAGAAGCTGGGACAAACGCAATGTATACAGAATAATCCTGATTCCAGTGGCCCATTGGAGGTGGAGGAGGGCAAGAGAGCAACACAGCTGCTTCGAATTTATGTGGACGTAAATACACCAGTCCGCACGTTTTCCCCAATATTACAAAAAAAATACGCTATTTCTTCTCAAAATGTGTTTTTATGTTTAGTTAGTGAGCATGTGTATCTAACTTTATGACCATTCAATCTAAACTACTACATGAGAAAACCTTTCAGTTGCGTTTTATCTCAGACGATAGACGATAAAGATAAACCCCCACCCCCCAGCTCCGCCCTGCGTTCAAGTTCGGCAACTCGACGTACGGCAAGGCACTCAAATAATTAAAGGGAATACAGCTAACTGGCACGCCGCCTCCACTTATTTTCCCATTCTTTTAGAAAACCACAACGCACACTGTATACATAAATAGTAATATTAATTTGTTTTACTATACAATATGCTTGTAGTATTGTAGCATAGACTTGTTGTGTAACCGATATATCAATAGAACACCATGACCAAGTCCCTCTTGGTGTGCTTCTGGTCCATTGATTTGAATAAATATTTGTTGTATAGCGAAGAGTTATGATCCTCGTCCGCCGCTGCGATGGTGTGTAGAGTGGTGACCAACAACGCCTCGCGCCCCTGGCTGACCTACAATATTTTAACTCTAACTCGACTTTGATGGGCGAGGACTTAACAAAAAGCCTAGTTGCGTGATGACGTCCCTCCACCCACCACCGGAGCGGCAGCTGATGATCATAAATCTTCATAATACACCTCTGTAGAGCATTGCACGAGACGTCGACTGAAAGCAAGTGATTAATGTAACCTGTGCCTGGCTCAGGGCCCAATAGCGAAGACAGCCTTCACTCCGCACCACGAGGAAACGATCTTTCACATCTACCCTTAGTTGAGAAGTTATCAATTTACTTATAATAAAATCAGGACGGTGAAGCAAATCAGCGTCGCGGATCGAAGCGCTAGCTAACAAAACGTAGATACACCGAAGTCGACCCGCGCTATTGTTACCTGGTAGCAATGAGCGCGTTGTCCACCGCCTTAATAGCGCATCAGGTGTGAAGGGTGGTCTGCTCTAAGGTGCGACTGGAGTTTACTGATTAAGCGGTAAAGCGTTCCGCTTGGCTGGACCGTGCTCCCTGGGCCATTTATTAAGGAATAAACTTGGACGGTCTTATATTTTTTCCTTTTCGCTGTGATTTGATAGCTCTGAAGTACTAAAAACTGTACGCTCTGGCGTAACTAAATAAGAATGTAACAAGTATCGTATGAACTCTGCACTTGATTAAAAATGCAACACACCGAGAGTTAAGGCCAGCGCACGATTGCTACATATTTACTAATACTCTTTTAGCGGCAAGCGCTGCCCATTAATATTCGTACTGATGGACCATCCAGGCTTTTACAAACACACAAAAGCTCGACCACACAAGTTGTGTGCAGTTCCTTTCGTGCTGATCTGATCCACATGAAGTGTAACTATGGCGAAGCTACCAAGCTGCACAACTTTATCTGCTATAGGTATATGAATAACTAGCTGTTTCCCGCGACTTCGTCCGCGCAAACTAGAAACAATTGGTATATAACGGTCTGGAGATTTTGGTATACAAGCTACAGCTTTGTCAAATTTCATCAAAATCCTTTCTTTAGTATAGGCGTCATTGAGTTACAAACATACACACATCCATCCAAATTTTTGCATTTATATTTTAAATAAGATTTGCAAGAGAAAGATTCTGTAAGACGTAGTACCATGTGGTATTGCAGCGGAAATGGACCGACATGACCGTGGCGGTATCACTCGCTCACATCTTCGGTGTCGCGTTTCCTGCGGCTTGCGAGTGGCCCATTGGGGGCGGAGGTGAAAAGGAGGACAACGCATCAGCATATTTCTATGCTGATGCGTTGTCCTCATACTGATGTTCATTGGCGCCGATACTCGTAGTCTCCTGTTACAATTTTGTCCCCCCCATTATACCATAAAAAAATTAAGAGAATGTATTCTTCTTCATCTCTACAGGTTGAGTCTGTATTCTGTCGGTGTCTACCAGTGAGTATATAGATATGGCAGAGGCATGGCATGAGATGCCTCAGAATAGTTGAGCTTAATGCAGCATCTAATTGGTGTGTTGTCGTCTCGCACAGCCGTCCTTTTGTTACATCCGCACACTGTTCCATTTACCTGATCTCGTAGATCTCATAATTATGTTCCTATTGACGAAACGGCACAACTTAATTCAATAATGAAGCGCTTACCTACATGTAATATTTTAGCTCTAAAATAAATGACTAGTATTCCATCATCAGATATGCCCATCAGATAATGCCTTTCCACCAAAAAGTAATCATTAAAATTTATTCACCTAGTCAAAGGCTCAGATATAACAAAGATAAAAAAGCACAGACGAATTAATTACTTATTGCAATGGTCCTTTTTGAGTTCGATTAATAAAGTTGAATCATAATGCTCCTGAGCAGAGAAGGGGTTTTCTGTTCTGCACCGAACCACTGACGACTATTAAACATCTAAGTGTCGACCCTTAATTATTCGGCAACCCTGAACCTTTTTGCATACCACAGGCCCAGACAGTTGGACCAGGTATTAAACTATAACGTAAACTAAACTAAGCGACGACCGAACCACACATCGGAACACAAATTTAATTTCACATTACTTAGTAAAGTGCAATCAATACGATAGACTGTCGGGGTTCTAAGTGACGGCCGCTTCTATTGTGCCTCACCCTTGTCGATGTAGGCAGTTGAACAATCATTGTCACAGCGCTCGTGCCAGGGCTGGCTCCAGCTCCTTTAATTACATTTCTGCGCTCGACGCGTACGTTTATAATTAAAGTTTGTGCGATTTAATTTGTAGTAGTAACCACGAGCAGTCCTACCTACGTCCAAAAACATCGTATAGATGTTTTTGGACGTAGGTAGGACTACTGCCAAGGTTCGCAGATGCGTTGACACAAACCCGCACAAAACTTGAAAGTATGGCATTCTGTAGTAGGTATTATGTGATCGAGAATTAATGTTGGCCGGTTCGGTTGCAAGGCGGGGATTCCTTTACCTCCCCTCGGTGGTAGTACTTTGAAATTTGATCTGATAAGCTTTACTAAATGACCACAGCGACATCATAGCAAGCAGTTACTGGTACTAAATGATGGCCTCCTTTTGTTTGGCAGGGAAATGCTAGGTGTATTTCCTTGAAAACTGCTACCAGGTCTGGGTCGAATACGAGGATTGTTAAGGCTGAATTTAAGAACCAAGATACTTCATCCAATTTTAACAATATTCATTCACAAAAGTTATTGTGGATATTTTCAAATAGGTAAGTCTAAGGTCCCTCAGTTAGTGAAGGAATGTCAATGTTAAATGAACACAATACATAGGACACTTGGTGCTAACGCTAGCACGATTAGCAAGACCTTTAACACGGATTATAATTTATTGCAATTTTAAATCCATGAAAATTCCACGCAGTAGCACCAAAGACGATACACGATTCAGAGTAATTTATTCATACAATGTGAGCCCATTGTATAAAACCCCTATTTGAATCTCAGAGAACTTTAACTATATAAAGATGATGTACGACCAAATCCAGATAAGACTATTCATACAAAGTTTTACAATCGTCGAGTCTTTATAGCCCCGAGTGACGGCTCGGCATCACTCCCGGGAGATCGATGCTTGAAATCGCGGTCATTCATCTTGGATCTGGCTCCAGGCCCGGGAGACAGCCACGAATACTCCATTATTCCCTTCCGCTGTCATGAATGCGGATCCTTTGAAATCGTTCAGTTCAATAAGCAAAAGAAGTATGTGAAATATTCTGGACGAACCGCTTTTGTTTTCATAATGAAGCGTCGCTGGGCCTGTGTGAAAAGGATTGCAACGTTGTGCGATTGTGTGAAAAGGGTTGCAGCGTTGTGCGATTGTGTGAGAAGGATTGCCGCATTGTGCAATCGTGTGAAAAGGATTGCAGCGTTGTACGCTTGTGTGAGCTACTGCTAATGTTACTGCTACTGCTACTGCTACTACATGAAACACTCAGGGTGGGTTTGATGACTAGCGGCGTCTGCTACTATCCACATTCTTCACGGGCCACACACAAACGGCACGGGATACGATGTCACGACCACCCGCCCATCCTAGCCTAACTCGAACAACTCAACTTTGAACTCCAAGAATGTTAGCGGAACATATCATAGTGTAGGTGTCGCAGTCGGATTGTCTAAATCGCTGTACTTCGCTACTGGCCATTTTCAAAAAACGGGGCCGTTTCATTTTGTGGCGGGCCAACGATAAGCCACACTGAATACGGCTGAGTGAAGTTGCGCCAGCAAGAGATATTCAATAAAACTAGCCTCATTGATATAAAATGAATCATTATCCGCCTTTTTCATAGGCTTTCTAATTTCAATACTCACGGCGTTGTTTGACCTAACAACAACAATGACAATCCGGCTAATCATTTTTTGGCCCGTCACAAAAGCAAACGGCCCTGTTCTTGACAGTTCTGGCCGTAATGTTATACGGTGGTTTATACAGAACGACTACGACACCAATACTCTTAAAACTCCTACTAGTTTCTGCCTCGAGTATCTATATTGTAAAACTTTTAAGTACGAACGTTTAGCTCTTCTACATTCTGCGGCTCAATGGAGTATGAAAATATCCTCAAGTGTCTGCGTTGGCTACAAAGAGCTAATTGAAAGCCCCCACGTTTACGAGCCAGCGCCTTTTACAGCAAACGAACCAAAGAATTGCGTCTGTTCTATTAGCTCTTTGTATATCAGCGCTGATAGGCACAACGTGACAAGCTACTGTTAACGTTATTTCCTCCATTGTATTACAATTATATTTAGCTGATACTATATTTAGCTGATACTATATTTAGCTGATACTATAATTAGCTGATACTATATTTAGCTGATACTATATTTCAGTTCTTTATAGTTTTTTAAAGTCGTCCATACATTGTGTAGTGATGTCTTGTTGAACATTCTTCAGCACACTCGTGGAGCAACACGGCCAGCCGCTAATACGAGTGTACATGTCGTAGTAAGATTGCCCGAAGCATCGTCATTTA
>JAFELO010000851.1:327141-356714 GCA_017140195.1 Eumaeus atala
TGGTGATGGCAGACAGCGTCAGCCATCACAAAAATATCAGCATATCCATATCGCCAAAAGGAAAAAGAATGACATTCCTTCAATACAGAGAACATTAAGCCTTACAGTCAAAGATGACAGATATATTTATATTTAAGTTATTACATAACTGTTACAAAGTATGGACGTACGTCGCATGGCGCACGGTTTAGGTGCCCAATTGCAGGTACCACGCTGTATTCCGTTTGTTCACTTATCGCCTGCTATACCAAGTACTTGTGTATGTGTAGTTGTTGTACTTATGCTTATTTTTACAGGGCATAACAGGATGTTATAGAGCTTTCCCGAAACAACATCCCTAAAACCACAGTTTATTCAAATACAATACTTTTCCATTCCCACGCAATTGGCCACCAGAGTGTCACAAATAGCATAAACTAGCCCGTGACGCGAGTATCATGCGAGCGAGATATACCTCTTCGGTCCTGGCAGCCTAATACAGCTTCAACCTATAGTCTTTTAAAAAATCTTAAGCGTTATTAGCATGCAGGCTCTGAATGTCGACAGTAGCAGAACCAACGTCGTTCGTGTGACAGTGGCTCGGCCCAGCGGCGATCGGCCCCGGGCACGTGTCTGCTACGTTACGTGTTTACAGTGCAGGCACTCCGTGGGTTGTGTGCGTTCACACTGTTCATCCTTTGTACTCCATAAGGCAACATCGAAATTTACTGACGTCACGCAGACACTCTGCTGTCCTATACATAATTGATACGTGACACTGGCGTTTCGTGAGCGACGACTCCCTGGTCGTCTCACGTGATTAGTTGCCATACTATAGCTGATAGAAACACATAATACATTTTATAGTATTGGGGGCAGCTGGTTAATCTGAGCCTTTGACGACTACCGATGCCCTTAGACATCCGCAAAATTGTCTTGCAGATGAGTTGGCTTCCTTTCCTTTCAGTACCGAACTTCGGCGTGTCAAACAAGCACTACATGATATAAGATTCAAATTACACGTCTATATCTCAAAAACAGAATAAAACCAGCCACAGTTGAGCGAATAACGCTTCTGCTACCATACTTGAAAGGGGTCTCTAATAAGATTGGCTGCAACCCGAAGCGTGCTTACATTAAAACTTTCTTCAAGCCGCCAAAAGAAACAAAGGTAAGTTCTCACCACCGGTAAAGTCTCGGATCCCCCTACGGTGTGCAGGAGTGTGCAAACTCGATTGCGACTGCATGCTTTCATTGATAGGTCAAACAAGGAGATCAATGAAGACACGCGTCAAAGAACATATTGCAGATATTGAACATCGTGGCATTACTAAGTCTGCACTTTGTTGACATATACAAGATAACGCTCGCCACTGTACTAGATTTGACAGGCCTTGAAATGTTCAGGAAAGTTCCTGATACTGTCCAAGGTTGATCCTTGAGGCGATTGGTTTAAAAATCTACTTGGGATCCGGTAATAAATATAATTAAATAAAAAACTAAACATGTCCCATGCCAGCTGCAAGACACAACATGTGCTTTTTGTATGAATCGGACAAATTAATAGTTAATGATTCTGCTGCAAATAAATACTCAACCTGACGACTAAAGTCTTCAGTATGCCCGTAACCACGGTATCCGAAAGGTAATCGAAACGTCGGGAAAAAAAAAGATACTTTAGGGATCGCGATAGAATTTTTGCTCAGTGGCGAAATTTCTGCTTCCGAGCGCCACGACGGAATCATCCTAATAATATACGACCGATCTCCTGCTACTCGCATCCATCCCGGACCGGCTACTGCACGGAAATCGTCTGTCCACTTTGTGAACAGCCGACGAACACTTCGTTTTCCTAAACTCGTTATCCTCCACTCCAGAATCTTACTGGCCCATCTGCCATCTGTTCCTCTGAGTGTGTGACCTATTTACCTTGCAGGACATTAATTTTAGTGTAAATCAGTGTGTCTGTCGTGTCGTATCGTGTAGCAACGGAGCTGCACATTATTACCTTCTGCCATAGGCATTAAGCGGTCAATATGCATCGACGGCTGAGCAGCGCGCTGCACGTGTGTGCTGTGCCGGTGGCGCGGCGGCGCGGCGCTGCAGGCAGCCGAGTGTGCCGCCGCCTGGACGGCTTCATGCGTTAACGATCATTCTATTTATGTTTGTTTATTGCGGCCAAACGGACACGCAATATCTTTTTATTAAGTAGATATGACATATAAACATATTGCAAGAAATATATTTCACAACACATAGACAGAGTCCTTGGAGTGTAAAGGTCAATACACTCCTAAACACTTCCTTCCCACCATATGTCTCTATAGACTGAAAATATTAATAATTATGTTCACGTTTTCCATTTTGAAAATTGCTAGGAGAATAAAGTTTTACCAATTAGCCAGTAACAGTAACTGTAACAGGAATTCCGTAACAAAATGCAGCGAGTTTAGCAAAGCCAAGTGACAGTTCAAGCTCAAAGCACAGTATTTATAGTTCTTTGACTTCCTTAATTACTGTTACAGCTCAGTACTGTTTCTAAAGATGTGAAGACGAGGAAATGCCATCAATGAGCTCATATAGTCATGTCTGCCGTGTTGCTTGTGCCACTTCATACACAGAACACTGCGGTTCTTTTTATTCCTCTTGCTTCGTTAGGTTTGTTTATGTTTAAGGTTCTCTTTTGAGTTTTTGATGACTATGAATATGTGAAATAAAGTTTATTATTTCTGCTACTTCAGTTATAACGACTAGGATGATGTTATTGGATATGTCTTTGTGTTAATACCAATATCGTACGACCCTATTACGAGTATCACTATATTATAGTGTTGGTATTTAAATGAAAACCCTCAACATTTGTCATGTATTAAATGGTAATTACAAATTGCTTTGCCTAGGATTAAATTTATGTAAAGATCCTCCGATTTTGTGCAGTGTTACGATATATTTTTTCTATGACCATATATTTTTCATTGGCATTTGCATAACCAATTGAATCCATACCACTACTAGTCGGCGCAGTCCTCATAGTAAATAGCAGCTTTAGACTATCGAGGCGAATACATAAAGACACATCTTGTATAACACAATATGTAGGTAGGTGAGTATAAATGTTATGTCATGAACACCTGCATCACGCGCTCGTAATTTCGAAATCGAGGTCAAAGACATTAACCCCATACACTTGTAGTTTTGGCGACCTACATCTAACTGGAACTAAGCAATTTGCAACCGATCGAGTTTACTACGTGCCGGCTGTAATTTTACCAATATTGTGCTTTGGGGTTAGGTAAAGTAGAGAAGGGTGAAGTTAGCACACAAACAAGCCAATATTACAAGCAGAAGATATTTGATTCAGTTGTAATAAAAGGCAATAAAATTACGTCAATTCCAGGAGAGCGTTTTACATATTGTGACTTTTAATGGTATTTGTGTTACTGCCGCAGCTTTATTTTTTAAGGTTTTTTATTTCAATTCCATCAATTTACATCCAACCAATCATCTGGTTTTATATTAAAACAAGCAATCTGTCCCGGCTTTGTCCTTGATGATAAACTTAATGAATTATACACTTTCATCGGAAATCGCTTTATCCATTGGCGAAGACGCATGTAGGTTCATTATATTTTTAGATAATCACATACAGACAGACAGCTTTTAGAACTCTAAATATTCTATTATTATATTTTATTTTAAATATTCGGATGAAATTTATAATTAGCACTACAATAATTCTCAGCACAAATTAAGTATGATGTTAGTATTGTCCGAGTAATGCATGATACATTCTTACTCAAATGGAGCGTGGACAGCGAAACCATACTAGGTTTGTATTAAAGTAGGACTCGCACTTAAGAACGCCGGCTGTTTTTTCAACAGCTCGTGCGACCCATTACGGTATAAATAAAAAAAAACTATCGCGTCTTTTTATTTCGAAATTTAAAAGTGACCGCCATATTAATTTCAATTAGATTTTGTAGTAGTTGAGTGGATTCACATAGCTGCGTAATGTAATAAATTAATGTAAGGCTGTGCGTACGTAAGTTGGGGTTTCCACTAATAGAATTAGCAGTAATTGAATTAGTTCAGTGTTGTAGCTCTGTAAGTAGGAGGTCCTCTGCGCTATTATTTTAGCAAAGACACGTTCGTAAATCAAAGGACTAATTGGGTTTCTTTTTATCGTTTATAGGCGGCAAAATTTGAAAAAAAAATCGACAAGACACACGTGAGTATTTATTTTGTATATTATTAATGTAGATTATTTTGGTTGTCTTTTTTTAGTTTTTTATTGTCCTGTTGCAATTAGCATATTTGTATGTCTAGATAGATAGAAATATAAAAAACGATTGCCTAAACACAGCATAATAAAAAAACTTCCACACGAACCGAACAAATTAATTTGGTTTTTCAAGTTTATATTGTGCTGTTGCAATAAGTACTGCAATTAATTTTTCACCATAAAATTAGGTAAATCTTTCAAATGTACCTATGATGAGTTTCCCGGCTCAGTTCCACCTTAGTTCACTCCTGCGTCTGTTCTTATCCTGTACAATTACCTACAATAAACAATAAAGTAATCCTATATGTAAGTACTTTTCAAGTCGCGAGTACAAATCGTACCGCCAGAAAACCTCATGTAAGGGACTTATCATCATCGATACACTATATATAAAATTTGTATTTACAGATTATATAGTTGGAAAGTAGATCGATGATGATAAGTTCCTACATCAGATCCTTTGGCATTTGAACAAAGTTGTTACGTGGGGGCGGAAACTACATCCAAACCTTTTTTGGTAACGTCGGAAGCCCACTAACATACGCACAAACAATAGTTATGTAAGTAATTCTTTTTCATCTCATTCCCCAAAAGGAAACTCACAAAATGCACTAAATGCGAGGCCCAGTGGCCGGAGCGCGATGTGAGCGGAGGCTACCCACCGGTCTCACCCGTGCGGGCCTGACACCAGCTCCGCGTGTGTCCAGTCTCCAAGTCCGCTCGCGCCTGGGACAGTGCGGACCATACGACTGATTCCTTCCTATTTTGATATTATATTTACTGAGGACTACTCGTATTTCCCACGTCTACTCAGAGGCTCGTCTTTAAGTCCAGCTTCCGATGCCCAGCAACAACCAGACGGGTAGCATCAGATTTCTGCATATACCTACGATGCCATTCACTACAGAAACTTGGGTCCTAACTAATCCGTTACGTCAATAGTGTATGTAATCATGACCAGCTATCAAGCAACGAACGTTTGCGAGCCATAGAGCCCACGAATGTAGTACGTAGGTAACACAATATCGTTGGATCGCGAGAGTTTGAGTCCAGGGTGTTGTACCCACAAACGAAACAGACGCTTACAGGGTCTGCTGTCAGCCTGTGCCGCTGTCCTTGTTCTCAGGAACGCCTTGTGGTGCTAGTCCACAATTCATATCAATTACGTCTGCAGTACTGCTGTCAGAGTGAGATGTTTATGAGTGAAAAATTTATACTAGTTTTTGTACTAGCCTTTCATTTGTAGATACTATAAGTATTGTTAGGTTCTCACCAAATTTTAGACGGGAAGGTTCCTGTAGGTACCGAATTTCTCTAGTCTGTTACTTTTAAAGGTAGTGTAAAAATGATATGCTTTAAAATCGAGTAAAATGTTTAAACGCATTTTAATATTATTTATTTGTCAGTACTCGATCAAACGGTTAAAGCCCTATTCCTGACTAACAGTCCCGGCCCCGCCTGGGAGTCCGGCAGCAGTCCACGTTTATCTTCTCTGGACGCTGTAAAGTTGGTGATTCATGAGCAATTGATTCGGTATGATAGGGTCATAGTCGATCATAAATTTGTAAGGTCATATAAATAGGTCCGTATGCTTTTAATGATTAGAAGGCAAATGAGCAGTCACATCGCCTGGTTGGTACTTTGGGCCACCTGATACTCTCCCACAAGACTTGACTTACAACACGAGACTGGACGACAGGGGCACCGCAGCAGTTTGATGCGGTGGCTGTACGATGTGTACCACCACTATACTCCGTACAGAAATAACATTAGTAAAACAAAAAGCAGCCAGGCTGCATGGCAGCCGAGTTGGGCCGGCGCGGCACGGACTGGGACGTAGCCGCCTCTCGCTCTCATGATACCTCCGTAAGGTGATGGCTAAGGCGAGTTTCATGGAGTTACTCCAATGGGCCACCGAATACTGTGAGTGTTCGGTGGCCCATTGGAGTAGAGGACGAAATGAGAGACACGTCTGCGTTATAATATTATTATTACTTATGGGCGTCGGTAGTTTTCAAACTGCCCGTTCGCCCCATAAAATATAAAATAACGCGACACCGCGCCGTAAGAGCTGGTAGACATTTTATTCGGTTTGGTCTTAATCCGTGTTCGCTGTTCTCGTGGGGCTAACCCTCTAGGTCCTTTCTACGGATAATATCCACAATACCTCTAATCATTATCATGTTCTGATTATGATCGTGCCTAAGGAGCATGTCGTCGCAGAATCAAATAATGTTAAAAAGTGTACAGGGCGAGTTGCTACTATAAGTTAAAATATTCGGAGTAATTCTATAGAATAAGTTATCCGTTCCTTATATATATATATACATATACATATATATATATACATATACATATATATATGGGATTTAGAGTTAAGTTTATAATAATTTTTTTCAGTAGATGTGAAGGTAACTTAATCTTTAAGTAAACATATAAAAAAGTATTTATTTATTTAGTGGTGGAGTTGGCCCTCAGATTTGCCGGATGTGTAGAAATTCATGATCGCCTATTCATATTTCCATTCCAATCAATCATAACTAACAAAAACCTTGTAGCAGTACAAAACCGTTACTGTAAATGTCGCCGGCTCTCCTACTAGGATGAGAAAGGGGTACAAATGGAAATATCGTCGTCTTCGCTTACGGCTTGTATACTCTTGTATTGCCGTTCGTAAATTCAATATTTAATTGCGTCTTAAACCTAAAGAATAGAGTATACACATGCAAAGAAATTTTCTAATTGATAATTACCATGAGATTAGCATGAGAATCAAGGCAACGTCTATTATGGATTATAATATAATGTACATTAAATTTTTTTGATAGGCAAAATATAAGATTTTAAATATCACTTTAGTAACTAATGCAGGGAGACATGTTTCAAAAATACCATAGGAAATTCAGACTCGTTTTCTCCTTTACCCCACTTGTTAGAATATTCGCTTGAATAGAAACACCATGTAACGCGACACAGCTCACTTCACTTTGTTATACAACATGGAACAAAAACCGTCTTGTTCCTGTCTAGGGAACAATCAGAATAGAATTTTGCTTGTAGAGTTACAATTGCGGTATCTCAACGGGCTATTGAACGTATAGCACGTTGGGTCTTTTTCTGTCCATCAGAATTCATAACGAAGTCATAAAGCAGAGACCTAAAGTATCCGATATCACGCGACGAATAATCTCGCTGAAGTGGCAATGGGCTGGTCACACACTCAGAAGAACAGATGGCAGATGGGCCAGTAAGGTTCTGTAGTGGAGGCCGCGTTTAGGAAACGAAGTGTTGGTCGACTGTACACCAAGTGGGAAGATGATCTCCGTGCCGGTCAGGGATGAATGCGAGTAGCAGGAGATCGGTCATCTTGGCGTTCATTGAGAGAGGTCTATATCCAGCAGTGGACCGATAAGGGCTGATAACGGTGATGTTGATGAAATTTACAATTCATTTAGTAGTACAGTTCACTTTAAAAATATTTAATAAACATTATATCACTACAATGTTATTAAAATTCGTAAATTCCAATGATCTGTACTCCTGCTAGGTCTATAGCTGACCAATCACCGCACTGAAGAAGGTCATGACCACTTGTGTATAGAGGCCACCACAGCTGATTGTCATGAGGTGAGTTAATACTCACCACAAGATTATCAGCTGTGGCGCAGTAGGCATTTGTACGGAAATAAGTGTAATTATCATGAACTATTATTACAACTCACTGGTAGTTGTAAACATTTTTCATTTTTTAAATATTAATTATTGTTTTAATGATATAATTGCTAAATGTCCAACACTTGATTGTCGAAGCATAATTTTCAGTAATGGTATACCAATACGTTTATGTATAGATGTTCTAAAGTAACAAACACGGTTTTGTTACATGTTGTATAAGATATAATAGTTTTCCGGTTACACTGGTTCATACAGTATGTTACGCTAGCTTCCTTTTGTTTAAAAAAATACTTAGCCTATTAAAAACCGCAGGATCATAAAGTATTATGCGTGCTGCATAGCCTTACCATCCAGTATATAAGCAGCAAATAAAAACGCGTGCCGTATAATAACTGTCAGTGTTAACACGTGCCAGCGTGGAACTTTATTAAAAGGTGTAACACTCTGTACACTTCATATCCGCGTATCGCTTTCTATTATATAATATACTAGCTGTGGCCCACGTCTCTATCCGAGTAAGTTTCAATCATTTCATGCAATACGTCATCACAAACACAAATTTCACTTACTTATGGAACAAAGGAGACGGTCCAAAATTATATGGAGCGTAGGACGTGACAAGACCACTGCAACTGGTACCAACCATTTAAGAAACAATGGTTTGTAGGGTTCCGTACTTCAAAGGGGAAAAACGGAATCCTTAAAGGATAACTATTTATTTATCCGTCTTTCTGTCCGCCCGTCTGTTTGTGTGTCCTCTAAGTACAAAACAAACTACTATTTGAAGAGATGACTTAGGACTTGCAGTTTATAATATACGCACTGGTCATTTCTTAAGTGATAAATTAAAAATGAAGAGGGTGGTAAAATCGAAACAACTATTGAAGCGATACGTAAAGGGAGGTCATAGAAAAAATTGTTTACAGATGATATTTTTTAAAATATTGAGTAACATTTTAACAAAAAAAGAACGTATTTATGCTCAGAGCTCTAAGGAAGGTTTCCAGTTACACAGTGTGCAACGTGGACATTATCCGACTTTAGTGATGGTTTGGCGGGGTTTAGCATGAAGGAGTGACTGAACAATATTTTTGTGAAAGAGGTATCGAAGATATTAGAAAAAATAGTCTGCAAGCAGATAATGGACTACATAGAAACGTACCGTGCGTTACATCTTACCAGAAATGCAATCGGGCTTTAGGAAGCATCATAGTACGACTACTGCTCTAGTTAACGTTATTGACGACATCCTGCACGCACAGTATGTAACAGTAACAGCGGCAATGTTACTGTTATGGTGCCTTTTGATTTTTCTCGAGCTTTTGATTGCATTAATATTGACCTATTTTTAGCAAGACTATAATTGTATGGATTAGGTGAGGCCTCTGTACTGTGGTTTTGTAGTTATCCACAAAAAGGACATCAAGTAGTCGATATAGGAAAGAGGAGCAAAGTGTGATGCCATGTTACTAGGGGAGTACCTCAAGGCTCTATACTAGGACCTATATTACTCAGCATTTACACGGCTGATGTAATTGAACGCATACAGAACTGTAAATATCCTATCTATGCTGATGATATTCAGATATACATGTTTTTCAGGCCTCACGATATCGCCCATTCCTTTTCAAAAGTTAACAGTGGTCTGGAGCTGATTTTCGGTTGGGCTCGATCCAATGCGCTTGTACTAAACCCCAAAAAGTTACATGGTTTTTGGTGCGCGTATGCAGGTGGAACTCGTCAAAAATTACGATCCTGAGATTGCTGTTGATGGTATTAAAATTGCTAGAGTGTCGAAAACTCATAATATGGGTTTCTTAATGAACGAAAACTTGAGGTGTGAAGGTCATGTGTCAAAGGGCGTGCGTAGCTGCTTTTACCACCTAAAGGTTCTGTATCGCATTAGAAATTCACTGACTGAAGATAGAATTCTATCTTAGTTCTGTCTCAATTTAACTACGTTGATGTTCTCATAGGCCTACGGCTATTACAAAGGAACTAGATACAGCTTGTCTAAAATGCTTATGCACGATACTATTTCAATGTACCGCGTCGAGATCACGTCACTCCTTTCTTACACCAGGCAGGTATACTAAAAATGGAAAGCCGTGTACGTCTACATCTTTGCTACCATGTTGCTAGGTATTATTAAGCATGGCGTACCTATTTATTTATTTAAGAAGTTGAGCTGGTCAAGGGATATTGACACCACGTATCTCACCAGATCCTTGCATTGCGCACTGTGCATGGGGCTGCTTCAAATACGCAGCAACTAGAATAACCTCCCCCCGTTGCGTGACGTTTGTATTAAAAACAGTTTTAAACGCCAGTATAAGAAGCACTTAATATTTTCCCAAAAGAATGAGTAAGCATTTAATGTATGTATTATTTATTTAATATATAATTATATATTATGTTATTATAATGTAATTTATACTGTACCTATAATATAGCTACATGTTAGGTTTAGATTAAGTGACTGCTATATTGTGTGTGTTAATTTACTTTATATATTATACTCATATATATCAACATAATTTTAAATAGAAAATAGTGCAGTTTGATTCACTTAACTCTCATATGTACCTGACGTATTCTGTGTTTTTATGCAAGTATAACAACATGGAATATTTATGTGAATATAACAAGTATGGTGTAGTCAAATATATTTTTATGAACGGTATTTTAACAAGTATTTTTATTTATATTATCTTTAAAAATTTGATGATGCTGCCAAATTGAAAAAAAAAATCGGGTGATCCAGAAAATCAGTGTCTGGACAATAGCATAGACTTATGCTGAGGTTCACGTTTTTTTAACCTAGGTTAAGCATTCAAATATTGCTTATTTTATTCATGTTTTTTGATTCACACTATTTTTTTGTGTTTTCTATATCTCACAAATAAAACATGTTTAATTATTATTTATTTATATCTAAACATTGGCACACGTGTATCGAGCACCATTCTCGAAGGTAGTTAAGCCATTGTTCAAGAACCAAATATGATCTTTCCAGCAAGACACGAGACCAGATCATATCGTTCAATCTAGCCAATCTTGGTTGAAACGAACGATCTGGACTTGATCAGAGCTGGAGACACTTTATCTAGCTCCGATCTTAATCTACTGGATTATGTTTCATAGAAAGTTTTAGAGAGTACACCTTGCTCAAAACGCAATTTAATAAAAAAAATTACAGTGAAGAATTTCCCCATGGAAAGTAAAAACGTATAAAGGACTGTATTGCAGCCAGTGGAGACCGCTTCGAATAAGCCTTTTATATTTATATTTTTAATTGTTTTATACTTGTGTATTAAACTAGTTCCAGTAGTCACTGCTCGGCTTTTCTAATTGTTTTATACTTGTGTATTAAACTAGTTCCAGTAGTCACTGCTCGGCTTTTCTAATTTTATTCGATTCAAATTTTGTTTTCGTGAAAATAATGGCATAAAATGCCGCATCTCCTGGACCTTTGTCAATATTGTGACTTTCGCCTGATCTCGAATAAAGCTGTCACAAAAAAATGTTTTGACGGTGCCCCCCATCACAGAAACAAATCATTCATGTAAAACGTCTGAATACGATTCGACGCTAATAACAAACTCACGTTACCGTTACGAATAGCAGTTTTTGGTCGGTGGTGGCAATTGCTTCACCACCGGAGCACGACACACACTTTGGGCCCGCTTGGGTCAGGTGGATGATGCGTAAGTGCATTTTTTCATACACCATTTACAAGTAAGGACCCGTGTTCATATCCGTAAGATAAGATCTTCTATTGCCTTGGAATAAATGTAAATGCGATCTTCAGATAACTCTAAAAATAAATTAAATCATAATTTCGAGCGCGAATCAGACCCCGCGCGTCAGAGGGGATGAGGATGCCGGCCTTCTCAGGCAAGGCAAACAATAAACAAGCTCAATTATCCTTATCCACGTTCATCGTTTCATCATTATCAGCCTTTATCCACGTTACTGCATCATAAACTACATCGCGCGTGCGCCGTCCCACTAGCGTGGCTAGTCTCCCTTTTCGGTCCCAAAAATTATCACTATAGGGTACCCGGTACATCCCTTCCTATCTGTGAGAAAAGAGAGGGGCCTGTCCCCTTATCGTCTCCCTGAACTAGAAGATACAAAAGTCTTCGTTAGCCCGATTAGCTAAATGGGCGTGTGCAATAACGTCGCCAACCAGTAACAGGTCCCTCAGAAAAAATATGTAGATAATAATTTGTGCCTTGAAGTTGACTTTGTAACGGCAGACAGGTGAATGTACAAAAATAAACCCAAAAGCAAGCAATTATGTTCGTACTCTAAAGGCAATGTGTCCTGTCTGATGCAGATGTTTATAGACAGCGCACATTGTAGTCATGTTGTAATTAGGACATTCGCGTGTCGCAGTTACTAAATTTTATAGAGTAGACAATGGAAGAGCTACATAGTTATATTTTATGGTCTTCTGTCTGGGCACCTACAATGCACAACATCTTAATTCTTGCGCTGAAGGAAGTAAAAACTACTTGATTATTGTATATAAATTCCCAATTCAAGGCTACACTTTACACACTAATGCTTCTGTCGTTAATTTATGAAAATCATATAAAAGGTTTTTTGTTATTTTGAAATTTAAAGACATCTTATTAGTAAGTTCGTCGAAACCCTAATGCGCCAATTTTGCAGTTAGTACAGGAAGACATGGCGCCTCCTTTCTCCTTTCCATAATCAGTACATGTTTCTATGAATTCAAATTGCCAGCTTACACATTACGACTACAATAATTTTACTGTTTTCTTGCCTGCACCCTTTCATTTTGTGTTCTTTAGATTATTTAATATTCAGAAATTGATCAAATCATTTCAGTTAAACTTCGTACACGAGTAATACGAGCAGAGCAACGCCTGTAGTGTGCATCGCCCGAGCTACTATATTCACAAACACACCTTGTACTGACAAGGTGGTCCAGTTAACCTTTCACTGGAATACGATTTGGATTTTCCTTTTGGACTTTAATTCCATTAAAATATATCTTTGAGCACGCTATGAAACAATATGTGGCGTAAACAGTGTGAAAAGTTACGCTTCACCACGCGTATATCATGATCATGTCAGTTCTTAATGAGTGAACTCTAGTCGCGTGTTCCGACGCACACGTACCCACATACGCAGTTTCTTAGTGAACATTATAATAAGTAATAATTAAATATGAACGTCATGAATCATCTAAGATGGTCGAAGCAAGAGAGAACTGTATCGACGAGGTCAGAGGCGAAGATGATAGCCGGAACAGTGCTGTCGGCTTCTTTGCCGGTGTGAGGTCGTGGTGTGTTCATTTATCAGTATGTTCACATGTGATGCTAGCGCATTGCAAGGGCCTAAAAGAGTTATGATGACTTTTCGTGTCAGATTTTATTTATAGAATTAGTACCTGTAATATTTCCAGAGCACCCACAAACATTTTCACAACCAGAGTTCATGTATAAGTCTTGTGTCCTTTTTCCAATGACCTTTATAGTGTAATGTGTGACTCAGACCCTGGACGAAATCGTCTGCCGTAGAATCTGTCTACCGCAACACCGAGGCCGTTTTGTCCCAAGACTTTCTGTCACTTTAATATAAATACCGGGTGTTACTAGATATTCGTTGTAATTCCATCGTGATGTTGTAGATATTCTCTCGTCAAGTCATTGTTGATAGCTACACGGTGCAGTGGGTGCAGCTCGATGCAGCACGAAGCTTCCTTATTATGATGGTTGTTTTTATTCTCTTATTGTGATTGAGTATTAAAAATTATTTTTTTTTTAATTTTTTTCTCTCACCATTCATACTAGTCGCCCACTCATATCCTTTTAGTGAAAGAGATATTTTTATATTATTCCGAATTGTGTCTGATTATATTTCTTTAATATTACTACTACCCGGCGTCGTCTAGTTGTGACTGGTAAAATAGTATTGAACATTTATTTAACGATAGTGTATTTTTTTAAAGTAACCCAAAGTTCCATATCTGTGGGAAGCTTCAATGATACCGGCCCAGCTGTTCCGTAATTCAGCTCGAAAAAACATCGTGGCACGAAATTTTTACATGTGTAATAAGATCGTCGTTGTATTACAAAAGGTAAAGCAGAAATTAAGGTAAGACAATACATAAAGCATATATACAAGTACATAACCTAAGTTCTCAGACAAATATCTAAAAAGATCAAATGTAAAAAATGAGCCATGTTTATAATAAAACGTCGTGGATGATTGAGTCATGTCCAGTGTTTAAACTTGACCTCCGCAGAAGTCACCGGTCCTACGCCACAAGTTGTACTCGTGGCGTTTAGCCGACCGCCGACCGCCGACCGCCGCTCAGACAACAGATCATCATCAGATGATGCACAACTACAGTTCAACTAACTGATGCACTTTTGCGCCTATTTTATATTTTTTATAGCAAAGAGAGGGCACCACGTCCATCAACATCCGTACGCATTATGCGTCACCTCGATCTTAAGAACCGCAGGCAGCGCGGCGGGCATGAGTTCACACCGGTGTCACGTAAGCGAGAGCTACTTCCCGGTCGTGCCGACACAATGCGGCTACAAATTCTTTCGCTCGCATGTTACACGGGCGAGCCGACCGCCTACTAGAGAAGTACACTCGGGCCTGTGCTCTGAGGCATGCCCAACATAGCGCATGTAACAGAAACTTGTCCCGGAACACTGCTGTAATGAATTATTATTATTATAACCTTCTATCAACCTCCCAGTAAGAAACCTCGGCCATCCCCCCGTGGATTAACGCGGGTTATGTAAATGTACATCGGAAGACCAACTGTCATTAAATATCACGAACTAATTATTATGCGATACATAAAAGTAATTAATTGTATTTTATTATCATCATCATTCGTTACGTCGAATTATATTTATGACAACTAGTTATCTCCCAAAGATCAACATGCGATGTGATGCGAAAACCTCTTCGTAAAAAAATAAAGAGTCAAGTGATTTGGTTTCATAGCTAACACTATGTCGTTTATTTATTTTATTTATTTACTTTTATTTCACGTCATGAAACAGAATGCCATGCACAATTAAATGCATGTTGAGTGCGTAGTGTGTGTGGCTACATTTACCTAAAGTAACAAAATCAAATGCATGTTGTAGTAAAGTGTTAGCTTGCTACACATCGGGTATAGTTGAAAATTATATGATACCCTGATATGAATACTCTTCCCCGTTACAAATTTTTCCGATTGGGCAATTCTATGAAAAAGGGATGGAATGTTTTTTATTCACGTAGGGTAAACAATTCTACTGAGCATTTCATATAAGCATGAATAGCAATTAAATCTATTCGGCCACAATTTCACAATAGTAAAACAATACTCCATAATATAATCCTAATTAAGAAAAATAATAATTAGTCATTAATAGATAAGTAATAGTGTAATTTACATAGGACACGTGTACCAACTCTACGTTTATATTTTTTACCCTTGAAGAAGTTATTACACTTAGTTTTTTTTTTATTTATTATAATTAAATTCAGTTACATTTAATATTTGTTAGTCGATAATATTAAAAAACCACGTATGTGTTTGTTTGTATTTCTGCTATCCTAGTTGACATAATGAGGCTGTCAGTTATAATTTATAATATAAAATTTTATATAAATTTAAGTGCCAAAAGGAATAAGATAAGATGTTTACGTGTTAGGAGTTTAAATAAATGCATTTATTGATGTCTTAAGTTTACGCGAATGTTAGTCATTGCGAATAAGGGGAATAACTTAATAAGGGGACAGAAGGTTACCACTGTTGCTGAAGGAGTGCCTTTCAAATTTCTTGGTAGAAAGATAGATTACAAAGGACGCACACCATCTTTAGAGACAGTTGTTGAAAATTTCCTGAACGACCTTGATAAGGTAGACGAACAACCCTTAAGTAATATTAAAAAGGTTTGGATATACAACAACTATCTGACATCCCGCTTGACTTGGCCTTTCCTTGTGTATGACATTGGTTAAACCGTCCTGACAAAGTTAGATGCAAATGTCACAAAGATGTTAAAGTTATGGCTCGGACTAGCACATCCGGCTGATCCCTCGACTCTAATTAGGGATCACAATAGTTTTGGTATGAAGTTAAAGAAACCATCAGAACTCTAGAAACAACTCAGAGTTACCAAAATGCATGTTTTGGGGTAATCCCAAGATGATGCACTTACATCACTTCCCAAAGCTAAATGTGCCATGGAGTTTGAATCAAGACTTCAATTCCACAAACAATTTATGGCAGGTGCTCAAGCAAACAGAGTCGGGTTGGGTTCGAGAAAGACAGGGGAAGATCGAGATATAATAAAATCTTTTCTACAGCAAGACGAAAATGACAATTATAGAGTGCACGCAATGAAAAAGCACTATAAAATTCCAGAGGATGTTGGTGTTCCGTCATCTAGACCAGATATATTTCTTTTCACCCGAAAAAATAAACATATCATCCTAATAGAACTAACGGTACCGTGGGTAACAAACATACCTAAAGACCAAACAATAAAAACAAATAAATACTACGATCTAATAAATGTACTAACCAAAAATGACTATACGGTTAATTTATAGGTGGTAGAAGTGGGAGCGAGAGGTAGACCAGAAAATCTCTCTACAACCTACTAAAAGACCTTGGCCTGTCGAGAACTGCAGTAAGTTCTACCTTAGAACGGGTATCTAAAGCTGCTTAGCAGGCTCCTATGAAATTTGGCCAGGTATGTGGGGGGGGGGTAAACCTGAGTAGTGAAGGTGAGTGTTGATGATCATCACAAAGAGGCCTCTTAAGCCTCCACCCGGGATCACAAGTCCCGGGGCTCCTGGGGTTTACTCCTTCTGCCACACGATGGACCCGGCACCCGCACGGTGAATCCATGGAATGCTGAGAAGTTCGTCTCTCTCTCTCTCTCTCTCTCTCTCTCTTATTTATCGAGCCCAACGTTTCAGAAGCTTTACAGCAGTATTGTTTGCGGTAATCGGAACAACTAAAATTATAATACTTCGGGTACTTTTAAAAACTTGGTAAATCAGCACATCTGTCATCTCAGTCCACCCGTGACCACGGTTGCTGTATAGCTTTTGAAACGTCGGTCTAGATAAATAATGAAATAAACCGCGATAAAATCCGTAAAAGTAGCTTTATATGCATTTATGTTGGTGTCGATATTTAAATTAATCAACATGTATGACTTTAGTTTTTGTTTAATGTTTTTCGGTGTACGTAAAACTGGGTGTAGTCTCTAAATTAACCGCGGTACAAGATATGCAGCGGTCCGCTCGCCGTACTTACTGTGCGCGCGCGTCACTAGCCTGTTTCGTGAAATAGCTCGTGTGTGTATATAGGGTGTTCTGATACATTTTTAACTTCCTTATTGAAAGAGTATTTGATTAGCTAATTGTATTCCACGTTAAGGTGAACGGGTAAGATTCGTGAAAGTTCTCTTTAAACTGGTCTTTTATTTTGTTAGGGACAATATTTTTAAGAATTCTTATTTGTAGACTAAGAATTTGATTTAAATAACTTTTGTATATCCATATTGTCTGAGTACGTCCATATTGGCTGAGTGCGTCTATATTGGCTGAGACCGTAGCAGACATAGGATTCTGCCAAAGAATTAAACAACATCAATTTAACTGTATGCGCTATACGTTGTTTCAAAATTATGATATTTGCCAGAAATTGCCTTAATTTAGTACACTCAAGGTTAATATAATTACGCCAGTTAAATTTACTGTCAATTTGTAGACCTAGATAAGTGTGGGTATCAACAACATATATGGCGGGGCAATCACACATTACGTTTGGATTTGAGCAAAGTTTATGAAGACAAGTATATTTATGGGCTAAAAGATTGAGAGATTGAGTAGATACTTTTGTGTTTTTGGAGATTTAATAATTACTAGTTTAGTTTTACAAGTATTAATACCGAGAGTATGCATCATGACACCAGTACAAAAATGAATTGAAATCGGATTACAGGCGAGCGCATGCACGCGCAGTATATAGATCAGCTGACAAAAGACATGTGTCATCTGCCAATACATTGTCCAATAACATTACATGTCATTTACATATGACAAAAAGTGCAATGGACCTAATACAGACCCCTGTGCGATGCCCTCTGTTGATGTGATAGGACGACTATAATAATTGTCGATATTAACTGTAAATACCCTACTTTTAGCTTGTCTGGATACACGCCAGTTTTGATGCTACGATTGATAAAGTTAACAATAGCTAAGCATAACCCCGGAACAGTTTGCTTTATGTCGGATACCCAATTTTATCAATGCGAGGTGACTTTTTTGAATTCAGTTTTTTTTATAATTCCGAGGATCTTTTCAGGTAAGGCTTTTCGAAAATACATACGATAAGATATTGGCCATATGTTGTATTCTTAACTATTTCATGAAACGCGTTGGCAAAAATTATCTGCAGTTTTTTTATGATGCCTTGCCCTTCAAAAGCCTTCAATACAGCAGGATCAATTGATAAACTCACTCGTACTAACATTAGATTTGCAATTTTGTATACTTTTTAGTACCCTTAAAATTGTTTTGAATGTAGTTTATAAAGAATTTATTCCTTTTACTTTCTAAAACTTTATGAACTGTGTTGCGGGTTGTATTGTAGTCTAATCTTACCTTAGGTTGTCTAGGGTCTCGTTTCCATTTAGCAAATAGTTCATTGCGTTTTTTACACAATCGTGAAACGTTGTTGTCAATCCAAGTCAGTTTAAATTGGATTGGACCATGACCAATATTTTTGGTGTCAGAAGGTGCTACTTCCCTTGCATTCTGAAATTCATCATTGAGGGAACTCATATTAGCCAGTATTAGCCCATTCTACACCCTTAAGTATTTCACGCATTTTATAGAGATTAGTTAACTGTCTGGTAACATGTTGTATGTGACTAGGCGCTGCGTTATCGTAGCCGACAAAAGCTGTGGCACGGTGATCCGTCAGTACAACGTCTAGCACTGCCGTACACGGATATAATGTTGGAAGTCGTGCGAATATATGGCCAATGCAAGACTTACTACGTATAATGTTGCTTCGATTCTAGTGTAATTTGTTACTCCACATATTAATCCGTGCTCGCTTAGTGTTGGAACATAAGACTTGGTGTATGTTGACATGATTTTAGGGTCAATACTGGTGTCACCGATCAACAAGAGATTTTGTTGAATTTCGACATCAGAAATGCATCTACTTAACTCCTTTACAAAAATATGTTTATTTGTTTTGGGCGGTCTACATGATGGAAACGCAACAACCGTGTGGTTTGAACTCAGTTCTAAAGTACCGTATGAGCTTCCAGGCGTTTTTGTTTGTTGCGCGATAGGAGTAAATTTAAGATAGTTTCTAATATGAATAAGAATCTCGATGATGAGGGCGTATTTGTTTGTGCATATTGTAGCCCGGTATGTTATACAAGTGGACTATTTTACTATAAATTCCAGATTCAGTAACAACTATAATATCTTACTATTGTATATAATTTGTGATAATTTAGTGTGTTTTTTTATCATCGATCTCATGTTAATATGGATGCAATCAATGCAAGAAGTACATGTGCAACATTTATTAGGTACATTTTTTGCAAAAGTATTTAAGGTTGTACAATTAAATATTTCTTTTATTTGAGTATCCATTCTATATATGAGTGAAGGTCAAAGAAAAGGTAATAAAAAGAAAGAAAAAAAGGGATACTAATATTGTTACACTAGTTTGGTTAATTTATCGATATCAAATTTTGAAGGAATGTAATAAATTTTGCTGTTGTTAGTTTTCCTTGCGCATACTTTAACATCTTTACACCATAAATATATTGATACTTCTTACCCAATGAGGTTTTTGCATTGTATAATAATGTTTTAAGATGCTTTGCTAAGGCTTCCCTGATTAAATATGCGGTCGTCCGCCTTCTCTGGGGAGATGGTTGGTATTAGTTGTACTAGGGTCAACAATTTCTTTCTACCAGCTTGAACCCATTGACAATGTTTACTAACGGTTTTCATCTCGAAAAGAATTGGACTTGGCTTGTTCGCCGAAGGTTTTCTTTAGTTCGCAACTGATATCTTGCACTAGTTTATGAGTATAAATCTGTTGCACCTTAGGAAGGTATTCAGCTTCAGATTCATTTTCGTTTCCTCGTCCTCCGGAATCAGAAAGGAAGACCTGCATGAAAGAGTCTTCGCAGCTCCATTCGATGCCGGGTGAGTTGCGAAGGGTATTCAACTGTTTACTGGATTATTTAACACAAGCAGCATCGACATGTACAACTTTGCATTACTCTAGACCGGGTGATTTCTTTCTTATATTTTTTACACTTTTAACACTTTTTTATTACCATTTTGGGGTAGTTACATTTATTGATTGACAGTACAAACGCGCGACCTTTCTCTGTAGCTACTGGATGTAAACTGCAGACTTAACTGTCAACGCTTTCTACGTTGCCGTCTAGGAAGTGGTAGATCATGCCGCCTTCCCGGAAGTGGTAGTGCCATGCTGCATAGCAGGAGGTAGTGCTATGCATAGTGCATACGATGGATATAGGCCGGCACGACCAGGAAAGTACCTCTCGCTCACATACTACCGCCGTAATGTGACATCTTCAGTGTCGCGTTCCGTGCGGTTTATGAAGGAGGGCAACGCATTGACATAGAAACTATGTGGATGTTCATGGGCGTCAGTAGTCGTAAAAAGGCTCCGAATTCTCGTTTGCCCCCTATTCTAATATGAATGGTGCCTCGAATGATGACTGGTGCCTCGATCGATGAATGGTGCTTTCGATCGCGAGTGTATCTGTAACCAAGGTGCTTGGGGTACATATAGACGATGCTCGATCCTTTGCCGCCAGCTCTTTCGAGAAGGTCTCACGTGTGGTGTGAAGCAGGGCTCTTAGGTTCCTGTACGACGGAACCTATGAACCTATGTTGCAATCCTGACATATGCTGCAGCGCTATGGTGTCAACGCTCTCACTTGTATATTATATGTAGTGCATTACTACGCACCCAAAGAAAAGCTTTAATTTTATTGACGAAGGCCTACAGGTCATGCAGCAGTGCGGCGCTTCCAGTATTGGCCGGCGTTCTGCCTACCGATCTGGTGGTTCTTCGAGCGGGACGCGTGCAGGAGGAGTGCGTGGGGCTCAAGGCCAAGGAGCGTAAGGAAAAGAAAAGCGCAGTCGCGGACGACGTCATCTCTACTTGGCAGTCGCTGGGCCGCGTGTGCCGACGGGAGGGAGCTGTACTGCTTCTTTCCAGAAGTTACAACGCGTCTGGCATGTCAATGGGTGGAACCTGAGTACGTTATTTCACAGATACTAACAGGGCACGGGTGCTTTAGAGGTCGCCTGCAGAGGATGGCGTTATGTGACCTGCCATCGTGTCCTTGCGGTCATGAAGCTGAAACCGGAGACCATGTACTGTGGGAATGTGACTTGTGCAAAAGCGAGCGAAACATCATGTTAAACGGCATCGAACAGAATATAGTGGGCTCAGTCTATCTTCAGGATTTGGTCGCAATGGAACAGAGCTTTAGGCAATTGAAGACATTTGCGCATACATGGCACGCGAAGAGGAAGGATAGGTAACGACATAGCTGCATCGAGATAATCAGAACTAACGAGGCCGATGACAACTTCTAAGTTTGTGGTGTCAGGCCCCAGAATACGAATGAAATAACGTGAGGGCACTTAAATAATGTGTAGGGAGTCAAGAATTGCACGTCGGGGAACAGAGCCGGTGAGCAAACTCCCATGCATCTCCCATGATTCGCTCCGTATACCGAGAGGTGGGTAGGAGCATGGGTGGAGGTGGATAAGTACCCCCTATTCTATAAAAAAATCTTTCATTTACTTGGGGAATTAATATTATTTTTTATCTAACAATATATGAAGATATAATCATTGCTGTTTTATAGCGAATTGCTCATGAACTACCGGGGAACTGACTTTTCGCCTAGTTTATTTTGTAAATGATCTAGGTCCAGAATCAATGCGATTTAAGAAAAAAACTAGAAGTATAGATTAGACGATTGACAAAATGGCGTCGATACGCCACTTTGTCAATCCACCCTTTTATAGTGTATTATTTCACGCCTTAACCGTGACACAAATTATAGCTACTAGCGTAGTAATTAGATTTCGAGCTAGGAAATGGTAAAACGCTTCCAATCAGACGTCCGGCGAGATGAGTCGAGATTAACTCAATTTGTCCAGCGACTCTTCGCTGAATACAATTACTCCCAATTACCCCATTTTATCACTTGAACTCATTAGATTACAATTCATCATCTAATGGAAGTTATGTGAAGCTTCGGCCGACTTCACTAGTCGAGGTCGAGGCTCTATCAGCTATTTCCGATATTTACCCACCTGCAGTTCACGCAGTCATAGTAGATGAGTAGGAACACCTATAAATTATTATTTTAACTTGAGCGTCAAGATATATTTCTAGTTTTTAAACTGACTTTTAAATAGCTGTAATTAGTTCGAACTTCTTCATTGTATCTATTATTAATTTCTGTGGTATTTATGCTGAAAATAATCCTGTGTACAGTGTTTTTATAACTTCGGAATATCTGGTCCTGAGTCAGATTCGGATCTTCAGTATTTTTACGACAGCCCAAGAAAAGTAAGCTGTAGGGTCCTGAAATAACCAAGTGGAAATCTTATTCAGCCAAGTCGACCAATGTTTGGTATGAACCCCACCGGCCCCACTCCCAGCCCGGTAGCCCGGCGCCAGTCCAGTCGTCTTGGGTGCAGCCAATGGAACATTTATCACGCTTATAGCCATTTTATCTTGATCTCGTGTGAGGAAGCTTTTCTTGGTCCGAAGCAACACACACAGTTTGCTGGAAATAACTTGATCACTTTATCCGCCACAGTTTTCTACGAATTTTATCTCGTTTTTCGTACAATGAACCGTGCTGGAGAATAGACGGCGCGGAGGGGGCAACATTTTGTATTTGCTATTGGATGAATAATTTTCCGTTGTATTTTGAAGTAAATGGAACAGGACTATTACACATATTGTATTCGGTAAATTTTTTTTTGTTAGTTCTCAACAGCTGTGCTTCCACTTGTGTTAGCAGTCTCGATTGCCTATTCACTATCTGACGTCGCTAAAGCAGAATGATGTTCTACAATAATATTTATATATTTAATTTGTTTATAAAGAAACATTAAAATGTCAAATGATGTAACTCAATAGACAGGTTGATGAGAACACAACACTAAGGCATGGGAGCGGCACATTCGGGTATAGACGAGATACTCGTGAGAAAGGAACTCGTTATACCTAACAACCTCACAATGGGCAAGTTTTTTCCACGGTACAACAATATGTTTGCCTGCAAACAAAAAAATAAAGCTGCGTTATACAAATTAATATTTTAAGCTACTTTTAGATGTTTTTTACATACACTAAGAGAGGTAGAAAGTGCCCCTGCTGTATTGTCCGAATGGAGCCGGCACGAGCTGTCCTGCACAAAACATGAGATCATAGGTTTCTTTTCGTGTTTCATGCGGTTTGTGAGCTGACGGCGGCCCATTGGGCCGGTTGATGAAAAGGAGATCAACGCACGTTACAGTTGGGTGCAGTGCTTATATTTAAATGCGTCCGTAGTTACCAATTCTACAAATCTTAGATTCCCTTCAAATTCTATAAAATAATGCTCCAAATTTTGTAAAGTTAAGCTAAGGGCTAGAATTTCTTCAAATCAAACAACCAAGAAGAGGAGAGGTAGTGCCCTGCATATTGCATGAAATCCTATGCAACGCAATTCTGCCGGCACCACCGGGGATGTACCTCTCTCACACAATACTGTCGTAAAGTGACATTTTCAGTGTCGCGTTTCGTGCGTTTTGTGAGTAGCCGGTGGCCCATTGTGAGATGCTGAAACGGACGCACATTCTCATTAACACACTGCGACCGTAAATATTAAACAGCATGTCCCATTGTTATTGCCCATTACAGTACACGCGCGATGTGTAAACAGGCCAATTAATATAATTACGTCCTCCGTAATAACGCAGCGGCAAAGTAGTTGGCCTCATATATTTATCAATGCTGAAACATTACATTACACGATAATTACACGCGTTGTAATTAATTAATAAACAACAAACAAATAGGCGGGCAAACGAGTAATCGGAGCCTTTATACGAGAGATGCGCCCCCCCCCCCCAAATGGGCCACCGGCTACACACCTGACACGACACTGAAGATGTCACTTTACGGCGGTATTATGTGTGAGTGAAAGAGAGGTCCTCCGTGTCGTGGCCCGTTCAATTGTAATGTAAGTGTGAGGGTTCGGCTCGATGGGACTTCAATAAAGGGGGACCACGTCGTGGACCGACGTAGTATGCCGCAAAGCGTCGAAGAAGCCGGCGACACCAGCGCCGCCGGCGAAGAAGCAGAATAAAACAGCGGCTTCAACGCCGCCGGCTAAGAAGCAAGCGGAGGCAAAGCCGAAGCTGACGTTCCCTCGCTCCTCGGCCGCTATTCTCAAGCTACGGCCGGAGGCAGCGGATAAGGCAACTTCTTATGCGTCGGCGCTGCTGAAAGTGGAGCGTGAGGTGGATCTGGAGCTCGCCGCTCGTCTACAAAGAGGCGCTAGCTGAGGAGGTGGATGTGAGAAGGCCGGAGAAGAAGGCAGATGTGAGCATGACCGGCCTGAGCGATGCGGTCACCGCGGAAAGGCTGGTGACCGCGGTGGCCAAGGAAGGGGACTGCAACCCGGGACAAGTCCTCGTGCGGAATGTTCGTACGGGGCAGCTTGGCTTGGGCACAGCCCATACCCGGCGACGGCAGCAAAGAAGTTGTTGCGAGCCGGGAGATTGGTGGTGGGATGGAGTCGGGTGGATGTACACCTCCTCCAGTCGCGTCCCGGGCACTGCTACCAGTATCTGGGGATGGGGCACGTGTCCAATACGTGCCCCGGTGGCACTGACCGCAGCACTTTGTGCTACCGCTGCGGTCAGCCCAGCTACAAGGCTAGTGGGTGTTCCGCCACCGCTCGCTGCGCAGTGTGTGAGGACGCCGGCAGACCAGCGGGCCACGTGACGGGGGACATGTCATGTATGCCCTCCGTTCAGAGCGGGAAGGTTCCCTCTCCCTCCTAGGGGGGAACCGTTCGGAGTCGGACGTAGAGATGGCCTAATATGCCTCGCCATCTCAGCGTTCTCCTGGCGAACATCAACCACTCCGCCAGGGCCCAGGGAACTCTTCCTGCAGTCCATGGCGGAGTGGTCGATTAACAACGCGATCATTGCCGAGCCGTACGCCGTGCCCTAAAGTCCAAGCTGGGCTGGGGACACGACGGCCGGCACTCCCCTCGTAGTCAAAGCGAGGGGCCGCGGTACGTTTACCAATTCCACGGCTTGGGGTAACTCGGTCACGAGCCCGAAAGGGAGTTAGGTGGAGATGTGGGCGGTAGCTGCCGGACTGTCCCTCCTCAATACAGGGACAGTCCAGACGTGCGTGCGATGGTTGGGAGATTCCGTGGTGGACGTCACGTTCGCCACGCCGGCCGTGGCACGCAGAGTGGAGGGGTGGAGGCTGGATACGGAGGTGGAGACACTCTCGGACCACCGCTACATACGGTTCGGGGTGTCTCCGACTTTCGTTCGTCCGATGTCAACGTCGTCGTCGTCTAGGGACAAGAGCCGGTTTCCGCGTTGGGCTCTCACCAGGCTCAACCGGAAGCTGGCAGAGGAGGCCGCCATCGTCGGCCGTTGGAGCCTCCCGCCGCTGTCGGAGTTAGGGGTGGACGAGGCGGCTGGTCTGCTCTGCGACATGTTCACTGCGGTGTGCAGCAGCCATGCCGCCCGCGAGGAGTCCGTCCCAGCGGCGGGCGCTCTACTGGTGGACGGCCGAGTAATCCGGCCTCCGGGCCGCCTGCAACAGGGCCAGGCCTGCTGCAGGCCATTTGCCGAGTCAAGGAGGAGGCCCAGCTGGAGCTCGTAAGGGATCTCGAGAGGGATCCCTGGGGCCGACCGTACAAATGGGCGCGGAACAAGCTACGCGCCCCGACAGTCCCCATCACGGAGATGCTCCAACCGGACCAACTGGGGAGGATCGTCGGGGAATTGTTCCCCGACACACGCGTGGGCTTCACGTCCCCGAGGGTGGCTCAGCAGACGTCGGACAAGGAGGAGGGTGTTCCGCCACCCGTCACGGATGCTGGCAGTGAGGTCGATTCGGGGGTACCGTACGGTTTTGTGGGCTACAGCTACGGCCCTAGCCGGCGATCTCCAGTGGGAACCCGTGGCGGAGGTTCTTGCCGAGAGCTACTCCTATGTCTCAGATAGGAGGGCTCTCGGCTTGAACCCCACGCATGACGAGATCCTGCGGGTCTGCCGGCTAGGGTGTCTGGCGTTAATGCAGAGGTGGAGGGAGGACCTGGCGCGTCAGCCGTACGGTAGAGAGATAACGGCTGCCTTGCGCCCGGTCCTCGACTTCCGACCCCTCACCTTCCGTCTGACACAGATGCTCACCGGGCACGGTTGCTTCGGTGAGTATCTGTGTCGGACGGCCCACAGGGAGCCGACGACTCGGTGTCACGATTGTGACGCAGCGGTGGACTCGGCCCAGCACACCCTCGAGGTGTGCCCGAGATGGGCGGCGCTGTGTCACGATCTGACATCAGTTGTCTGAGGGGACTTGTCAAAGTCGAGCAGTGTGTGAGTGAGTGTTCCGTGTCGGGCCGGGATGGGAACCCGGTCCACATCAAAAGACACGGCCTCGTGGGGACTGTTATAGAGTAGCCGGACAGTCTCCGAGGAGGTGAAGTCTGGCCTTTTCGCCGAGGCCAGCCTGTCGCTGGGGGGGTCCTGTTGCCTGCAGAATCGGGACCCTCAACTAATAGCGGCTGAAGGCTCCCTAACCTAAGGTAGGGGTTTAGTTGGTATTGCTACCCAATGGCCGAGTCCAACATAGGTCTGGGAGTCTACCCGGGCTACCAGGTATCATGCGTAAATGCATTCCCCTTCGTCACCAAAAAAAGAAGGACTCCAATGTTACATGCATGACATACATATACATATGCATGACATATTTTTTCATAAAGCAGCTGAAAGACGTTGTCCTTCGCAAAATTTTATTTCTATTCTATAAATCAATTATTAATTACGGTACTGTCGCTGTGAAGTACGAGGGTGGATCTAAAAGTTCTAAGCCCGACCAAGAAAATGAAAGAAAAGTGGATTTAAATTTATTTTTATTTTTCGACATAGTCTCCATCTAGTTCAACATACCTCTTCCACCTGACCTGCAACTCGTTTATCCCCTCGAAAAAAAAGATTCCGGAAGGTCGGGGAAATAATCGTTTACTGCGACTATCACCTCATCTTTGGTCGAAAATTTCGAGCCACCCAAATCTTTGTTTTAAAATTTGGAATTAAATGATAATCCGAGGGGGCTAAATCCGGCGAATACGGTGGGTGGGGCAGCAATTCGTAGCCACAATCATGGATTACAGACATTGTTTCAACCGAAGTGTGAACACGTGCATTGTCTTGATGAAACAAAACTTTCTTACGCAACATTCCCGGCCTTTTTTCTTTCATTTCTTCCCGGAGTCTTCATAAAGGGTTACAATAATAACTAGATTTTATAGTTTGACCTTTCGGTAAATAATCTACAAAAATAATGCCCTTCGCATCCCAAAAAACAGAAGCCATGACTTTGTTAGTCGACAAAACGACCTTAGCCTTTTTCGTTGTAGGAGAGTCTGATCTTTTCCACTGTTTGGATTGTTGCTTTGATTCAGGAGTATGACGGTGAACCCAGCTTTCATCCATGGTAACAAATTTAGACAAAAAGTCCTCGGTACCAGTCTCAAAAAGTTCCAAACAGTCGCGCGAAATTGTGTATCGAACTCGTTTTTGTTCAGCTGAAAGCAACCTCGGGACCCAGCGAGCAGAAACCTTATACAACCCCAACTCTTCCGTTATTATGTGTTGCACCGGCCATAACTAATGTTTGTTATCTCAGCTATCTTACCAATGGTCAAACGGCGGTGACCCAGTACGAGATCACAAATTTTGTCGATGTTTTCTTTCGTGGTAGAGGATGTAGGCCTTCCACTCCTAGGAACATCTTTAAGCTCTCACGACCGCGCTTAAACTCAGCTACCCACTTTTTGACACTGAAATACGATAGAGCAGACTCTCCCAAAGTGCTCACCATGTCTTGATGGATGTCTTTTGGTGATAGGCCTTTTTTATTGAGGTACTTAATGACTGCACGATGTTCAATTTTCTCCATTATTGAAAATTGCGTCAGATTGCTTCAAACAAATAATCACAGAAAATTTATATTGTGCAGTATCGGAATGAAACTGCGCACAATATATCAGTATGACATATACTAACAAATGACGGTAGATTTAAAGAGATGTCATAGCCCCATGTAGGTTAGCCCACGAACTTTTAGATCCACCCTAGTATATAGCCTGTGTGTAGTGTATGCGCCTGTAGAAATCGTATAAAAGTATCTCTTTGAAATTTCATTGAATTCGGTGCAGTAATTTCAGTTAAGCTCTAATTAATATCGAGACACAATCAATTCATTATCTAACTGTTAGTGTTGAGCGCAGGCATTAAGTACAACCTATTCAGTAAGAGGTAGTGGCATACTGCATTGCAGCGGAATCGGGTCGGCACGACAAGAGAAGTACCTCTCGTTGACTTGATACCGCCGTAAAGTGACATCTACGGTGTCGTGTATTGTGCGGTTTGTGAGTAGCCGATGGTCCATGGGAAAGGGGAGGTGAAAAGGTGGGCAGCGTATCTGAATGGTAATTATGCTGATGTTCATGGGCATCGGTAGTCATAGAAGGGCTCCGATTACTCGTCTGTCCTGTACTATAAAATATGTATATCGTAGCTCTTTGATAGGGATTTATTAACTGGGCATTAATGGCGCTGCTGCCGGGTGTTTCGCAGTCTGTGTAGACGCGCCGCACACGGGAACAGACCAACTGAGAGACGCGTAAACTGCTAGTAGTTAGTGTAGGCGCGCCTCTACTCCTGTATCGATTGTCAGGTGTACAAACTCTCAGCTTCATTAGAAAATGTCACTACAAGCGCCTAGTTGCCTACCTTGCAGCAATTGAATAACAGATCTAATGCTGTACGATCCAATTGTGCCTTCGAATAAAACTTATGTTGTAGGTAGTCCCATGGCCGTATTGCGGCCAGATCGGGCCGGCGCGACCACATACGACCCATGCGGCACATCCGCAGCAAAGTGCAATGCCGTCACACTTGATGAGGTTCATGAGTTTTGGTGGGCTGATTGGTGCCGGATGTCTATAGGCAAGCATCGAAGTGCTGCGATAGCACTCACATACCACACGAGCCTATTAAGCCTTAAACTAAATGTAATAGCTAAAACGAATTTATCGCAATTTATGGTATTTAGATATTGAGCATTCGCCACCATAGTCGCGAGAGGATTGAGATTCCAACATCTCCGTGTATTCTGCCTGGTCACGAGAGGACTGAGATGCCAACATCTCAGTGTGTTCTGCCTGGTCACTAACGGACTGAGATGCCAACACCTCACTGTGTTCTGCCTGGTCACGAGATG
>JAFELO010000851.1:359091-373621 GCA_017140195.1 Eumaeus atala
TATGGAATGGCGCTTTATTTTATATTCCTATAACTATAATCAGACCTCATATGTTAAACCTAGCCGTAGGCTGGGCTGCAGGCTGTAGGAAAACATACAGACCTACAATACATACACTCGAATTACATTACCGTCCTGCTGACTCAGTCGAGTAAAAAATGTAATGACTGGAAATACAGTGTTAATTTATTGTATTAATGCATTGTAAAGTATCTTTTAAATATAACTATAATAAATATAAAACACTCGCACTTACTTTTTATCGCACTGCGGTGAACAGGTCCCCTGCTGGTAGCCGCGGAATACTACATTATGGCGTCTTCGTGTTTCAACTAACTGATACTTCATAAAGGGCACGAAATGTAGCGTTTCACTGTTACAATACCTATTCACGTCAGCTCCTTGATGGGGAAGGTAGAGAGTGTGGAGCTATTATAACATATTCACTTTGCTCCAGTGTTATGCGAATGCATTTCAATTCCAAATGTTTAAATATTCCGTGATTATTAATAATGTGTATATATACGTGTACGTATGCATACACATTATTGATTACGTATAATGATGAAACTTGCACTTCAAAAGACTTTGAATGTACAACCTAAGATGTCAGCACCTTTGGATAATGGCAGAGCTATTATTTGTAACAGATGAATAAGCGAATTTAGTCTCTATATTTACACAAGAGCGTCCATAAATACGTACGGTCTAACTGGTGATCCACGCTTCGCTCCAAGAATGATGGCATACAAAACACAACAGTATCGGGCATTACGCCTAATTATTTTTATACGTAATAAAAAACAATCCCTAAAATTTGTGTCAATAAGTTGAAATTCGTATTAAAAGAATTCATTAAATAAATTTGCGCAATCCACGATTGTGTGCGTGAGGGGTTGTCATAGAAACTGTAACACCATGCGCGCGCATGCTACGCTCACTCGCACATGTAAAGACCCCCCCTAAAGCGTGAGTAAGACGGGCAAATACAGTCGATAACTAAAACGCTTAACACATGATTCATATTAATCAAACGTAAACACATTAATCATTAAAACTAATCTTTCTCGATTAAGAGCTGTAGATAGTTATTTCCTTGTTAATATTAAATGTAAATTTAAATATATTTTTAATTGAAGTTCTTTTCTGTCGGACTGTACCTTACAGCGTTTACAGCGGCACACATATACGTGACTAACCTGTGTGTGCGTGTTTTATACCACAGATTCTGCGCTATGGATCCCAGTATTCTCGCAGCCATGGACAAAGAGGCACTGAAGAAGCAGATTGAAAACATGAAATACCAGGCTTCCATGGAACGTTGGCCGCTATCGAAAAGCATTGCAGCGTGAGTAGAAAAACATTATATTCCTTATTCAAAAATCGATACCGCGTAGTGCTGTGAAGTGTTCGACGATTGGGCCGTTTTGTCCGGGAGTGGTTTTAATGTGCATGCAAGATTAGTGCTTTTATTGAACTTAGTAAGATATAAAATCGCGTGAGGAGTTAGCCGTATGCCTCTTTATCGGGTGGTATCGCCGTTTCAGGGCTCATATTCAGTGATTAAACCAGGTAGTTCGTATCATTACAGTGATGCCTTCGATCATGATTTACACAACGATTTAAGGCGAGGCAACAGGCAACACTGGTTGTACTGAAAAAAAGAACACGATTTGCATACAATTAATTTCACTGCACGGCAAAAATAATACGATGAATATTTATGTAGCTTAACAAACGTTACAAAGTACTTTGTGAATGTGATTATTATCACGAAAATCGTGGAAATGAAGTGAAAGAATCATGAGAATTGGACGAGCAACCTATCTATTACATCTGTTGATATGTCCGTGAATCATCTCATGTAATTAACACTCATAAGGTAGTTGTTACATACGTAGTATGTGGACGCTTGTCTTTTACTTGCGGTACCACAGCGCACAGAGATAATTTTACCACAAGCTAAATTCGTACAAATTTAGTTTTCTGACTTTGTATAATACCACTTTTAGTTTTACATTCCTGGTTAAATTCCACCAGCCATATAAGATTATGGTGCCGCTAAAGGTTCTAAGGTCATCAGTAACATTTCTCATGATTATTGTATTTCTTTTTATATATCAACAATGACGATGATATGAAACATGACGAAAAGCATTTGTAATAAATAGAACTGCTCGGCTATGAATTTCTCCATATCAAATTCCATTTATTTAATAAAAGAAGTTCCGAACCATCGAAACATGGATGACCGTGTACTTTTTGTTTTTTTTTTTTATAGAAAGAAGGCAGACGAACAGTTGGAGCTATTTAGTGCTACCGACGCCCATAAACATCCATATTACTACCAAGCCGATGCGCTGCCCTCCTTTTCACCGCCCCCCCACCCGTGGGCCTGCGTTAAGCATAATATAGCTTTTTGTAGAATTGATCAGTCTGAGAACTAAAATAACAAGTCGAGGCACGCGAGAGGCACAAATCCTCGAGACACTGTTTAATAGATACTAACGATCCCCCCTGCTTCGTCCGTCATGTATCCGAATTGCAAATTTTAGAAATAAAATTCAACCTGCCCTATAAACTCCTCCATCTGTAGCAAAAGTCCCATTAAAATCTATCGACCGCCGCCTCAGAGGTCCATAAGCAACAGAATGACGGACAGACTGATATTTAACAAGTGATATGTAGGTAGGTCTTAGTATTGCAAACTGAAATCTTGGTTTGTAAGAGTGTCATACTGCGATTTCGAATTGGGTCGCGGCGACCCAGAGGTATCTCTTGCTCATATGATACCACTGAAAATTGACGGCTATACTCTCGCATTACACGCGGTGCGTTAGTTCCTGTTAGGCCATTGGAAGGGAGAAGGGAACTGTGGCGTCTAATAACAACGACCCCGCGCCCGGTCTGCCACTCACGGCCTCGCGAGGCCCGTACAGACAGACATAAGGTCGCCTTGTAGCACGACTACCAACCTACCTATTAGACTACCAACCTACCTATTAGACTACCAACCTACCTATTAGACTACCAACCTACCTATTAGGTGATCATTCAAAATTAAAAAAAAGCATTATTAGGGAATTATTCCTGTCATTTGTTAACTGTCCTTGTTAGTCTGACTAATGTTGTAAAATACGGAAATCTGTAGGCCACGCGGGCGAAGTCACGGACACCAGGTAGTGCTAATATTTTTACTGTCAAGTAACACAAGTCCGTGCGGTACTTAGCCCAGGCCTATGCTAACGTGGTGTGATAAGTCCAGATATTTCTGCTCAGCCTTGTAAAGTACACCCACGGGCTCAGCCCAGTAGTCGTGGCGCGGGTCTGGCAGCTGGTGGTGTGGGCGTTGACCGATGCTCTATTTCATTATCTTCTGTTTGTGATGTGCTTCACATGGTGGCTTCTTAAGCAACATTAGCATTACAATTCCGTCGAGTTACAAAAACACTGTGTTCTATTTCCCCGTTACGCCTATCATTTTCCTGTTACATTTGCTTAGCCATAATATTGGACTTCATTATGTTTCCCGTTTCTCGTTATGCTTGACATCACATGACTTGTGTTTTAATTACTTTTGACCAACATATATTTTGACGAATATTTTGGGTATTCAATAGAACTTCTCATTCATACAATTTATTTTGAGAATTGTATTTTAATAGACTGTCTAACGGTCTCGAGCCGCCTGCATCATTCCGTTGACGTGTACACACATCGTAAAATAATCACTTCAACAACATAAGGTAAACCGCCACTACGCCAAGGAATCGGTAGCCCCCGTCCGAGCGGGTAAGAGCCGCCCAACATTCGTCTTCCTGTGCGAGGCCACACGCCACTAGTTAGTTGTTATACAGATGCGTTGCCCTCTTTGTTTCTATGCTCCCATAGCTGTCGCTTTGCGGCGGTATTATGCCAGCGAGAGGTATCTCCCCAATCGTGCCAGCCCCATTAGGCTGCAAAGCATCACGACACTACCTCTGACCTCGCATTTTTAGTGCTACATGGGACTTCGAAATAGAACAAGAAAAGAGATGTCGCAAGTTGAACACGTGTACGTAACTCACCAACTTTGGAGTATGTTTATTTCCTTACGAGATGTGATCAAACAGTTGTGAAGTGATGTGGGCCTTTCGAGTCTCATTGATTATTATCATTACTTGTTGTTATTTTTTTACATATGATACGAGAAATCGGAATAATTTGGTGGCTACCGTAACCCACTAATAGCGGCATATGCACATGTGTAATCGTAGACAATTGAGCAACATTTTAACAAACAGTGACCGAAGGTATGATCAAAGCTCACAGGAAGCTTCTGAATTAATCGGCAGGGTGCAAATTGGGCACTATCCGACTTCAGTGATAGTTTAGCGGGGTGCCAGCTATGAAGGAGCGACTGAACCATAATTTTTGTGAAGAAGGTATCACCAGCACCAGCATAAGTGTATCGAGATATCATTCTTTTTATTTTTCATTACTTAGAAGATAGTTAAGCCCACTAAAAGCACCATGTTCGAAACTAAATACCGTTCTTTGGTCCTACCAGCAGGACCCAGCGCCGGGTCGTTAAGCTCGATCCACGTCTTGGTTGGATGCGAACGTCTTGAACTTCCTCACAGCTGATTATTAGCCATCGTCTAGTCCCTATCTTAATTCGTTGGGTTATGATAAGCGGTCAGTTTTAGAGAGTACAGCTTTGCTCGAAGCGCCAAGATAATTTGGCATTTCTAAAACAATCCATACGATTGGCAGTGAATAATTTACCCATGTAAAGAGTACGTGTTTGTAATGATAACTGGCCCCATCACTTAAAGAACAGTATTGCAGCTCCCAGAGACCACTTCAAATAACCACTATTAAAAAAAAGCTATTTGCAATTTAAATAATATTTCATTTCCTTGTCACAATATTTAAAGCAAGATTACGTATATTGAAGTACAATACGTTATATCTCCTCAAAATTGCCTTTATTCACATGAAAGATCTCAATACAAATAATTTTAGTAGACGGGCTATTCCTTCCCTTTCTGCATGAACAGTCTACTGCATTATGTCAAACCGCAAACCCAACGGTCTGCCTACTGCTTACCCTAACTACTGCACAAAGTAAATGAAAATGAACTGATTTGTTTCACCTCAGCAGGCTAACCTAATTAAATTCCGCGATGTACCGTTAAATTATATTATCGTAACTTTCGTTTTGTTTTAAAGTTATTTAGATTGGAAGTAATAAATTGTTTGATATTTGGATACAGACCTTTTGTATTCTAGTACTCAAGTACAGATTACACAATGCGCATATGTTTGCGCACCATGTGTGTAACATAATTTGTAACCAATCATTGTTAATGCTAAATTCCTAACTCTTTTGGAGCTAGCTTCAAGTTTTATTTTTAAGAAATAAATATTTTTTTATTGCACACTAATCTTTATCATCTTTATCATCTTTAAAATGCTAGGTGTGCCGTAAAAAGATGAGGACCAGCGAGGAAAAAGAAGAAGTATACTGAATAAGGAGTGACAGAGACTTGAGCTAAAATTAAGATCTGTATTTAATGCATGAGGATGTGAAAATATTTACAATCACCATTGGCACCCGAACTTATAGAAGTACAGTAAGAAGGTGGGCTTTTTATTCAGTGGATGGGAATTAAATTAGTTCATTTTACCGACATGATATAACGACAAGTCTGGTGTAGACGTGTTACCTCACGTTTGAGGGTTCAGTGGCCAAGTGGAAAAAAACGGAACCTTTATAATTTCGTCACGTCTCTACTATTTTTTTATAGTATAGGGGGCCAACGAGCATTCGGAGCCATTTTACGACTACCAACGCCCGTGAACATCCACGTATTTATTCTGCATATGCGTTGCCCTCCTTTCCCCCTTCCCACGTTCACCTGTCTGTCGGACACATTCACTCAGAGATATTATGGTTAGACATCGCCAACTAATCATCAACAAATTTGACATGAAAGCCATTAAAGATCAGACACTTAGTTTCCGACGCAGGATTTACATCCTCTTGGGTTTTGCCTGATCACTCCGGGATCTATTATCCATAGTTTCCAAAGTATCTCTAATAGTCGATTTGATTGTTCCTGACGAAAATAAACGTTTCTACTTCGTCCTAGACAACTCGATCTCTAAACAAGCTTAGAACTTTTTGTGTCGGAACGTACCGATCACTTGCGTCAATGCCTCTACTAATATACTAAGCTACGGATTACCTGTCCGTTATAAGATGTCCGAGTCAGATGTTTGTGGTTTCTGACTAGTACTATTTATTTCTACATTAGCGTCATGGTATATAGTCTATAGTCTATAGCCCACTTCTATAAATGAGCTGTCTAACAGTTAATAAAATCTTTAACGAGACCTTTATTCGTTAACCCCGAGCAAGCTTTGCGATGTTAGTAGGTATAGATAAGCAGGCAACTGTTTAACTACACAATCACAAGATAATCATCATCAGCCGAAGGATCACGAGCAAGCCGACCACTTGGGACTACCAACGCCCAGTAACATCCGCACAGGCAGATGCGAACAACGCTGCCTTGAACCCAATGGGCTACTGGTAACTCACAAACCGAATAAAATACGGCGAATGATACACACTGTTTGCATCGCACTTGAAGGGGGCACTACCGTACCCACAGATCTATGTACATACCAGGAACCTCTTTCGGAGGAAATCAAAGCAAAGAAACAGATTAAGAGCAGAGGATAAGCTTGTTAGTTATAGAAATAGCAACGACCTGGTCATCAGATACACGCGAACAGATAGACGCGACGTAGGAGTGATAGTCCATTATGTATTTCTGTAATAAAAATCTTAAATACATAAAAAAATACGAAATACATTCTCGTTGTCCAGTATCTGTCACGCAAGTCTGTGCGGTACTTACCATAGGACTGGGCTGACGCGGTGCGATAAGTAAACAGATATTATTATTGCTATTAAGGGGTAGACAATCCCCTTGCAGCCGGTGATCGTTCCAACTTAGATGAAAATGGGAGAATGGCCGTCAGCGTGCATACAACAAATAGTTTCACAGAATGAAGAATTTTGTATCTGTTAGAATTATGCTGCATTGCAGTCAAATTGGGAATACCGGGGAGGTATCTCTCGTTCAATTGATATGGCCTAATAGCGACAGCTGAGCTGTCGTGTATTGTACGGTTTATGACATTCCGATGGTATATTCGAGGGGCAGAGGGAAGGCCGGCAAACTCATTATAAGGACTGTGTGAAAAAATTATAGAAATAACAACAATTTAATGAATAATATGAATGGAAGTTGATAAATTTGTTTGTGCACTTGCGTTGGTACGGACACATTCGATCGATATGTGCGCTGGCCGCTTGCCGCAAGCCGCTGGCCTCTGGCCGCTGGCCGCTGGTCGCTGGTGCTACGTTATATTTTTCTAGTTATGATGGGAGCGGTTTGGTTCTCAAACTGCTCCCAAAAATAAAGTTAAACAATTAATAATGTTACGTCCGAAGCTGAAACTCCATCGATTGAATTCGAAAGTTGCTTGTCCTCAATCTGTCGAGAGCAGCGTCCTCATTGTCTTGGCAAATTCTGATTCTCCTAAATGATCTGTAGCGCGTGCTATTTTAGAACTACTTTTATTTTACTTTTATTTTCCTTACCGCGAGCCTAGTCGACTTTTGGCGTATAGATGAAAGGAAGTTCCGGCTACTAATTATGATGGAACATACTGCTAGTATAATTAAATAAGGCTGGAATATTCTGTGTAAATAGAACATAGGCATTATATCGGAGCATTGACAAATAGACAGAAACTAAAATCTCATTCGATGCCATGAAACATTTTTGTATTTCAAACAACATTTCGGTAACAAACAAATATCTAATACGACAGACACTGCAGAGAGCCAGAACAAAGTTTATTTCAACACAATAAAGTTTGGGATGTAATAAAACTATGTCGGTATCGGCCCACGATAAGGTTTACCACGTGTTTCTTGCCAAACTCCGAACTCTTGAACTGCAATAGCCGCATCTAGATCAGTTTTCTGTGGCAGCGTTGTCACGTGTTTAACATTTATAAACCCTGTTGTGTTTTTACTATCGTTTTGACTTGTACCGAATGTTTCATCTTTATCTGGAGCCATTTTTTTCTTAAACATAAAAGAGAGGTCACGCTTCAATTGTTTTACGTTTTTACGTCGTCGGTTTTCTTCACGACTGGTGTTGGGTGCTCTGAGCCACCCACTAAGTAATATTTTAATGAAGACCATAAATACTTATTCCGTTTTAACCGTCAAGGGAATGTGTTCCACCTATATTTGGGATTGTCAGACACAAATCGATCGTTATTCTAAAATAAGTGGGCAGTCCAATTATCTTGTCCGCGGCGTATCTAGGATAAATTACTTTTCCGGGACCCGAGATACGCCCCACTAGACCTACCAAACTAGAGACTTGGTAGGAAGACCCACAAGTGAACGTATTTATTCGGGTGTATTATCCATAATAAATATTAAGTTAATAAAGCTTGATAACGTGAAGTCAAGGTAACGTCCCGATGCTTGGGCCTGTTGGTTCCTGTTTAAGTAATTTATTATAATCAGTAGAACGGAATAAACGGAGTTACCTCCGTGAAGTGAAGGCTAAGTACAATCGTTTCGTGCACATACGTACTCCCTTTATACTTTTATGCGCAGAATATATTAAAAGGATAGTTGCCATGACCAGGTTGAGCAGTTACTGTTGAAAGCCGGTGTATTCGCAATCGGCGTGTTTGTATGAAGTGAGTTATGAATATGGAGAGGCGGTAGGACGGGCGGGCAGTCATAGCCGCAGCTCGTGTCCTGGCGCAGGCGCGGCCCGCGACCGCGACGCGCCAATTAAAAGCACGTAGCTCTCAATTGAATACGCATCCGTGGTCATTGATCCCTATCACGTTCTTTATTTTATAACAAAGGGAGTAGACGAGAGGTCCGATCCTTTCGCTACCGACGTCCAGAAACGAGGCCATGCCTACGTGTTGCTCTTCTTCGCCCTATCTTCCCAAATATCCAGTGTCATAAAAACTGTACGAAACCTAGCAACGTAGCAGTCGTACCTCGCACAGGAGCGAGCGCGGGCAGCGGAAGCTCTGACCACCGGCACTATCTGGTACTACACTTGTTATAGGTTCATAGGTTTCTAATTAAACACCTGTTAATATTAGAAGTTTGTCGACAATAAAATTGCAAATTCTCTGTTACAGTTACCGGTTAGCAGTAATTAGTTAGTGTCGAGTAGCCACTGGACACTGTAACACTCACCAGCCCTTATTCCTGCTAGTAATGATGATAGTTGTAACTAAAATTACCCGGGGAGCACAGTGTGCGCTTAGGCTAGCGGTGGCCGGGCTCGGTATGTGTGCGAGCGCCTGACGTGCACCTTGGCGTTTTACTGAAGGCCTAGTTTTAGCCTATGCCACGCACTCCAGGGGGCCCAGCGGGAGGCGGCAGTCGGCTTCATGCGGCTCGTGAGATTCACAAGTAGCACGCGTTATCTTCTTCTTCTTTATTTAAAATACAAATCCCCAAAATCTGTCTGTCTGTATGGGATCGATTTTATCAAAGCCTATTCAACGCATTGCCAAGCGGTTTTCACTCATAACTAGAGCGCCTCTCGAGGATGGTTTTGTTGTATATTTTGATTGTTATTTACGCAGAAACACCGAATACATTGTTCAATACATATTGTACTGAACAATGTATTCGGTAATTTGGCACGGAGATACTTACAGATTCCCAACAAAAATGTCTTATAAGATTATTCTTTTGGGATTTATTACGCGGGTAAAACCGAGGTGAGCAGTTAGTGACACTACCATGATGAATAGTGATCTATAAAAAGGTCAGTTCTACGCCGGCATTAATGACCACCGTATTTTTGCACGCAAGTCACAAAATAAAAGCTGAAAAAGTTGTCTATTATTACCCGCAATAAACATTGATTGGTCAATTTAAAACGTAATTTATAGTAATAAATAAAAAAGCAGAATATAAAATGTACTCGTATGAAATAACTACTAGTGTATTCGTTTTTGTAGAAATCAGAGGCGTGTATTTTTCGTTTCCCGGCACTTCCATTTAAACTTTCTAGCGCGTGCGAGCCGGGAGCTCATCTCATGACACGCCTGTATACTTGCAAAGACTCCTTCTAAATTATTGACCTAATTTTTAGTGTTTATTAGATTCAGGACTCATTTTTATTTCTAGAGGAATTGTGTTTAGAAAAATATAGACTTCCGACACTTCATCTTTATGTCTAATTAACAACTAAAGCATTGTTTTACCCGATATCAGAAATAAAATGTTTTTCAAGACTATCCACGTGTGTGACTGCACGTATAGCCGTGCAGTAGTGTGGTGCCGGCTACTGCAGCGCCTGTGAGTTGTCCGGAGATCACATAGTGCGTCGTGCCACTAGATGTGATAACGCGACTGGCCCTGGTCGCGACATATGGTCAGCCGTCGGGTTTCATGTCTTTAAATTTAATGTTAGGTTACTATTACCCACGATAGCGTGTTAGACATTAAAGTAATTATGTTCGTGACGTCACCGGAGGCGGGGCGCCACGCGTGCTCCCGGCGTGGGCGACCCCAGTGCTGTCATACAAAGCAATCCGGCGAAGAAATAATAACTACCAACGGAACACACTCATTATCATTGAACCCTGCAGCGCCGTGGAGGACGACTCAGACAGATCATCAAACGCGTTTACTATCGCAGCTGTTACGAAGTCCAACCACCAGCTGTGACTATCGACTTGGTATATAATGGTGGAGTATGTTCAAACGTAGCTGACCAGGTCGTGTCACACCCCACCATGGCTCAAGCCTTGTCGTGGCGGCGGGGCTTAGTAGCCTGGGGTGAACCCAGGCGAAGCCAATTGAACCGAGGGGGATATTTACACCCCTCTTATAAGAAGAGGAGGCTTAAAGATTGGGAGGAGGAATCGATCTCGGTACCCCTCTTATGAGAAGAGGGGACCTAAGGGCAACTGGAGATGGCGCTTTTGCGTACGGGGCAAGGGGCGAGGATGGGAACCTCAACCCATTGCACTGTCCCAAAGTCGGTGGGGTTGGCCTGTAGTGCTTGGCAACCCCATTTGTGGAGGCGTAGACCTAGAAGGGACCAACCCTTAGAGTTAGAAACTAGCCGTCGAGGTGCCCTAATGATTGTTGTTCCGGCGCACCTCACCAAGGGCGGCACTGATGGCACTCGCGGTGGTTTTTGTGGGTATTCGGCACTATTATGTGCCGCGAATCCCACACACCACTGGACCCCACCCAGGGCCGGTGACAACAAAAAAAACAAAAGAAAAAAGGTCGTATCACACTCATAACACAATTGCAATAGTGACGATATGTTAGATGCATAACTGAGTTGTCGTTCAGTGTAACTAACCACTTACTTCTTGTAGTTCATTCACATCCTTTTACATGATAACACTCTGATATTCTGATAATTATGTGGTCATCTCCAGGTGCCAAACGTTCGCGTCAGCGCCGAGGCCATTTTAGCTACGGCGCGCCAGCCTGATAATGCCTCGGTAATAATACTTAAATTTGCTGTTACAAACACTCTCATATCAGGATACACCTCTCCCATCTGCGGGAGAGAGGGGGTCGGTCCCTCTTACGACCCGAGACTAAGTCTTGACGTCATACGAGCGCTCACAGCAACCGATGAAGCTGTATTTGGCTTCCCTTCGCTTCAGCAGCATGAGCTCAGGTCTGAAAAAAAAGATGATCATGATGATATTATTTTTGGTAAAAAGGAAAGTAGCGGAGGCTGCGCGACGCAGACCTGGCGGGCCTGGGAGTGGGAGCTCAAGAGATACGCCTGCTGCAGTGAAGGGGGCTCGAGACAATGGAAGCCATTCTGTGAATACCCAGTAACACCGGCAAGACGCGCTGCTCACCTACACATCATCCCCCAGACGGGCTTTGGTTTATGACAGTTCGCACGAAGCGTGATGACGTACCCACCATTTTTCAGACCATATCATGAGAGCGACAAGTTCAGTTGCAATGTAGCATGGCACTACCTCGTACGAATTTGAATAACTTTTAGTATATTATAGTGCCCTCGCTGTATTGTGGAACTACACGCATGTCATGACTACACGTGGATGCGCGAGCACTCGGCATACGTGCTTTTGTGACACAGGCGCTACAGATGTGTCATGTTATTCTTGTGTCAGCGGTTAATCTTTTTACCTGTTAATCAAGGGGGCAACGACGTGTTTGGAAAAACCTTAATAAAATAATATCTAAATACGCACATCTTCTCCTATACAAAAATTGCCCCCCCAAAGTTGTCTGTATTTGATTGATTTTCTCAAAATCTATCGAACGTATAGACACGTGACGGAGCTATTACAAAATAAGGTATTAATGTATAATTTAACCCCTGCTTCTGTTCACGGGAGAAGCCGGGGCGGATCGCGAGATTATTATATGCGTCACTTCTATGTACGTCACGTATATGTGTACAGCAAATGACATAACACCAATTGAGTGATCGGTCTAAAAGTTGGTGTCTACTCATGGAGTACTTTGTGTCGATAAAGGTTCTGCCTGCTGCAACCGATCTGAACGAGAGGCCACCCCGAGGCACCTCTCCCTCACCTGATACCGCTGCTAAATGATAGTCTATTATGTCGTACAGTTTGTGACTTTACGGTCGCCCATTGAGGGGACAGTGAAAAGATCATAACACGTATGCATACAATTATGTATTGTATTCATTATGTAAGTATTAATATTGCATTGCAGTCGAATCAGTCGGCACCAGTGAAGGAGTACCACTCACTGTCAAGTTATACACATAGCCCGATATTGTCGCTCTGTATTACCCCTTCACTACGCCGGCCAGATCCGGCTGCAATGCAGCCCTGACATGGCTGTTTTTGAATGAGAGCTGCCGTTTGTGAGCTGGCTACTCACAAACCGCACGAAACGCGACACCGTAGATGTCGCTTTACGGCGGTGTCAATTGAACGAGAGGTACCTCCCCGGTCATGCCGGCGAGGTTTGCACAGGAGGATGACATGCAATATGCATGACACTGCCTCCTGCTATTCAGCATGGCACTACCTCTTACAAAAAGACTCTACCCCACGCTCTACACACAAACAAATATATATAACCACCAACACGTCCCAAAAGTTTCAAATCACTCCAAAGGCTACCACTGGTGTTTGAGTGATTGCTCGGCATGGCCTTGTAAGTTGTATCAGATACAATACGTATTCATTGTAACATAGAGGCGTAGCGAAGAAACATAGACAGGACTCTCTAGATACATTTTATAACGTTAATACTTGAAGCAAATTCCTATTTATAGCTGAGAGCAAATACGCACCATAGACACGACATCGCCCAAAACGTATACCAACATACCGCAAGTATATTTTGTGGTAAACATTTTCATGGGAGCAATTCTTATTTTCATTTGGAAATTTCATCCCAGACTCGATAGCCCGTGGAGTTCGCTCTGCATACGAATAAAGGCCTTCTAACAAATATTAACGAACATAAAGAAAAAAAATTTTTTTCGCCGTGCCTCGGGAGCTTCTTAATTTTCCGGCATAAATGCGAATGGAGGCACTTTTCATGACACGCCTATACATTCGCAAAGACTTCTCCTCGACTCATTGCACCAATAAACCATCTTTTGTACCCCTGCCGAGTGCTAAACGAATTTTAGGCTTACCGGAAGTTAAACTATATTACTAGAGGCAATACCTTTATGGACGTCGCTTTTTTATTAATTTCTATATCAGCCTAGAGTCAAACCCGTGATAAGGGCGTTTAGAAAGTGATTATTTTATGTTTTGAATGAAATATTCTGGGTTTTGTTTTTCAATAAGATTGAGTTTGTAGAATCCAAAAAACACAGACTTCAAACAATAACTGGTTTCAACAAAATGTTAGTATAAAGAAATATACAATTTCTATTTTAAATTATTTTTAGTGTTGAATTGGTCATATTTTAATTTCTTCAAATATCGCCTGTTCTACAAACAATTTTTTTTTTCTAATATTAATTACTTGGATTTTATAATTCAAAACTGTGATTTTTTATGAACATTTTAATGCCTTTGAACTTTTAAAATTTCGAAATAATTAATTATACTTTTTTCCTGCAATCTGCACAGATAAATTATATGTGACGAGTTTACAACGACCCAACATAATCAGATTGCATATCTTGCGAAAAATTTATTAAAATGAAATGCAGCAAAAACTCCCGAGTTGAAATAAAACAACCACGGTAGAATGTTTATCAAGCGTTTAAATAAAACAACCTCGGGAGAATGTTTATCAAGCTTTTAAATAAAACAACCTCGGGAGAATGTTCATCAAGCGTTTAAATAAAACAACCTCAGGAGAATGTTTATCAAGCGTTTAAATAAAACAACCTCGGGAGAATGTTTATCAAGCGTTTAAATAAAACAACCTCGGGAGAATGTTTATCAAGCGTTTAAA
>JAFELO010000851.1:375709-386235 GCA_017140195.1 Eumaeus atala
GGAGAGCCTGCTATATGGTATATCACATTTACTGCACCTCGTCGGAGAGCCTGCTATATGGTGTATCACATTTGCTGCACCTCGTCGGAGAGCCTGCTATATGGTATATCACATTTACTGCACCTCGTCAGAGCCTGCTATATGGATATACCATAAAGTACTTCATTGAAAGTTGTAATAATATTTATGTTAATATACATAGATTATTTATTACTCGCACTGAAGATGATAGATTGCGCATAACTTGAACCGCATACGTCAGCCGATCAACAATATTGGATATTGGCAATTACAGCTCGAGGCAATCGCTCTTGGCTAGCACTAATAAATTGCTTGATGTTAATGTACCTAATGGGTGACGTGTTTATATCGGCCATTAAACGGAAAGAATGAGTTGTTTCAAATTTAAGTTTAATTAGGGAATGGAATTTAAATGTAGCATATTTTGTGTTACTCATGCGGATACTGGATCACAACTGGGTCTAGTCGGCGCGACTGAGATAGCTATCGCTCTTACGATACAGGCGTATAGTTGTGGCTATATTGTCGCGTTTCGTGTGGTTTACAAGAGCCGGACAGTCATATTAAAACTTATGTGAAAACAGTATGATATTAAGTACCTGTACGTAACATTGATCTAGGGCCCAAAAGCCTACGACAATTTATTTCCCTACAAGTGAAGGTAATTAGCTTTCTAGTAACACAAGGAGGTAGGTACAGACGTGTGCTTCAGCTAATTGGAGAAGTATAATTGAATATGAAAATGTCAAGAGTTGTAATACCAGCCGTTAAGCTTTTCTCTCGTGTGTTGAACTTATAACATATTTCTCTTACATATCTATACAAAGCTCTGTGAAGTAATAATGATCTTGGTTGGACATGTACTCGAAAGTGCCTGAGTGGTCCGAGATGGTAGGTCCTCATCCAAGGGCACCTCTGTTCGACGACACTTGCTAAACTAAAGACGAGCGATATCTACGGCGTCCCCGACAACAGACTGCTATCGGCATATTATAAAGTTTGCCGACCCTCATTAGACCGACAGTTGATAAACTGGCGCCTTAGCACCCTTTTGGCTGACCCAGAACAGCGAGCAAACGAGCAGATAAGTTGTGACTTCTCAGCTGCTAGTCGTAAGACAAAATGTCGAATGTGAACTACGTAATTGTTGGCGTCACCCTGTGTCATAGTAAAAAATAATGGATTTGCCTCAAAGTAGGGACCACTATAAAATCCCGCTGATCAATATACCAGTTGGAACCCGTATGTCTGCCTTAATGTACTGTGGTGGGGGGTTCATCTAGCACGGGATTAGCAAACCAGAAAGTTACCAGATTCATGGGCCCAATATATTAATATAAGAACAAAAGCTGAAATATTTTTGTTCTTATAATACGAGTATATGCAATTAAGCCTTTAATCGTCGTGCGCGGCTAAACTAACGTAATGTAATTTGGTCACAAATAATTGTATTATCATATTATTTAGTTGAAGTCAACGTTTGGTGTTAAGTAAATAAATTCCAACAGTGTATCGATGACATAGACAATCGTTATTAAATGTTTACCCAGGGTTACAACAGAAAAACCTAATAAATACAGAAATAGACAACACTAAGGTGAACATGGCATGGCGATGTTACGTAGGTGGTACTATACTACCAGTATGTACTATACTGGTATGTTCCCTCTGCCTGAAGTGTTGTTGTAAATAGATCTCTCCCCATAAATGTGTACCCTAACACCCCACAATAACTACGCTATTAGTATTTCATGTATTCCTGTTTATCAATGTAATGTTTGGCACATTACGAACGATATATACAAAGAAACAAATTTATTTCAAAACACATCAACGTGCCAAAAGTACTAATGTCATTACAATTAAACTTACTTCAGGAATGTTATCGGCCAACAATGCCGACGTTTCAGATATTTGATGGCTGCCATGATCACGGGAGGACTGAGTTGACAGATGCCCTGATGTCACAAGTTGTTTAAAACACTTGTGATCAGTTATGAAGTCGATTGACTCACAATGTGCTCAATGTAACTTGTAAACCGCAGTGTTCGTTATGTCGAGCCCATGAACATTAGCATAACTATGCCGATGTGTTGCCCTCCTTTTCAGTCCCCCCCCCACCAATGGGTCACTGACAAACCGCACGAAATGTGACGCCGTAAGTGTGACTTTACGACGGTATCAAGTGAGCGAGAGGTACCTCCCCGGCCGTACCGGTCCAATTCCGTTGCATAGAAGGATGTAGTGTCTTGCACTATGCACTACCACCTCGTACGCAGCATGTTACAACTATCTCTTACTAATTATTAAACGTGGATGTATTTTATATTTTGCTGTCATATGGAACACCCTTGTAAGAAATCGATGTTCTGTAGTGATTTCAGTAATCAAATAAATCGGAGAAATCTGCTCGTCAATAGTGCTCGTCAGTAGACCACAAGTCAGCCTCGTTAATATCGTATTTGATAAATTGGAGCAGTTCGAATATTTAGACATTGCTCAGTAGCCAAAAGATTTTTATACTATAGTCTTCATTGTGCTGGCGGTTATACCTTTGTAACGTTAGAGTCATTGATACGGCTATTATCGACACGGAATTTACCTGTGTGTCTATAACACATAGGTAAATTTTTACATTTATATCCTTAAAAAATATAAATTCAAGAGTCCCGAACCGTGTTTAAAAAGATAATTTCGTGGTTGAGGCGTAACCTGAATAATAGCATTTTAATGCGATTACGTCTTTAAAATTTTAATATTGCAGTTAACATGCCATTATTTATCATCGAACGCCAAAACGGCAAATTGCCCGCCACTCGCATAGGGGCCGACGTGCTCACTGCGCGGAGACCATTCATATAATGTCATCTTCATATTGTGATAATGTTAAGTTTATAATTAGTACGACTTTTAGGAATTTGTTTTTGGAGGGACCTAATACTGGTTGGCGGCGCTTGACCAGCCTCAACAGTTCGACTGACCAGCGAAGAGTTTTGTGTCTTCAGGTTTAGGGAGACGATAGGGGGACAGGCCCCCTCTTTTCCCGCAGATGGGAAGAGATGTACTGGGTCGATTGTGGGCGTACCCTATAGTAACTATTTTTGGGACCGAAAAAGGGGAATCAATCCCCCTCCCCACTCTAAGGGGATGGCGCGTGCACGATACCGTTTAAGTTGCAGTGTCGTGGATAAGGATAATTGAGCTCGTTTAATGTTTGGCCTATCTGAGGAGGGGTTGATTTGCGCTACAAATCAGCAAAAAGCCGTATTCATGATTTATTTATTATTATTAGAGCTCTCGAAAGTCGCGTTATTTTATCTCTATAACTCTAAGCTCTCAAATTACGGATTCGAACCCGGGCCCGTTTCCGTGATTGGTGTGTGAATTTGTCATTCTGTCAGTCATACGTGTTATAACTGTGTCACTATATGTACTCTTCTTCATTAACCTCCATTCTCCATTTGAAGAACCATTCACCGAGTTCGGTGACGGCATTTTGGAGTAGTTTGGCTCTGTAGTTGGGGAGGTATATAATGTACAGTGCGGTGTCATCCGCGAACATCGCCAGCTGGACGCTGGGGTGTCGCGATATGTCACTAGTGTACAGATTAGATGCTGGGAGAGAGAACCGATCCTTGCGGACAACCGGCTCTGAGGGGACGAGGGGAGGACAGGGTGCCCTCCACTCAGTAGCGGAACTTCCTGTTTGCTAGGTAGCTGTTTACGAACAGTACCATCCTGGCAGGTCCTAACTGGTATAGTTTGTAGTTGAGGCCTTGATGCCAAACCTTGTCAAACGCCTTTGCTACATCAAAGAAGACAGCGCCCGGGCCACGTGGCCGGCCCTGTCTTTTGAGTCCCGATAGCACTCCGTGAGGCAGTGTACTTGTTATGGGCAGCTGTGGCTGTCGAGAAATGCGAACTGCTCGTCTATGAATAGGTTCTTTTTGTAGATGCGAGAATTAGCCTGTCATAGATTTTAACTAACGAGCTTATAAGACTTATGGGTACTAGAGCTAGTGGGCTTATGGATACTAGAACTAGTGGGCTCCACCAGGGGCTTCCCCGGTTTGTGTATGCCGATGCGATCGTGCAGACGTTTCGCCGCATTTTTTCGACGGATTAGGTCCCTAACGTCGCCCGAGAGAGCTAAACGGTCCTCAGGGACGGTGAAGATCTGTCTTGACGATTCGCCTATTTTGCTTACCAGTGGGTCGGTGACTATGGATAAGGCAGCGACAGCAGCTTGAGGAGAGTCTATACTGTCTGGGATACTATCGAGTTCACTAGATTTGACGTTTGCTAAATTATCTTTTACTAGTTTATAGTCGATGATCCTTTTCTTTATTTTAATATTTATACTAAGTCTATTATATGCTATTTCTATTAAAACGGATCTATGGTCCGAGTTAAGCTCGTGTAACGTTTCAGCCGTCTTGATGACGAGTGAAATGTTTTTAACCAGTGCAATATCGATTGTACTCGGTGAACGTAGACACGCATTATTGTTCGGAGAATAATGGGTTGGGATATACGGAGCAACTTTTAGGAAGAGGTAGTGCCATACATAGTGCATGACACTACATCCTCCTATGCAACGGAATTGGCCCGGCACGACCGGAGAGGTACCTCTCGCTGACCTAATACCACCGTACTCACTTGCCCCCCTATTCTAAAAAAAACAAATATGTACTAATTAAAATATTTTCGTTTGTTTCAGGATGAGGGAATACGTAGAGGAGAATGAAAAAAATGATCCGCTGATACATGCACCTGACAAGAAAAACAACCCTTGGGCAGAAAAAGGAAAATGCATCATCATGTAATCATTCCAAACTTATGCAACAAATATCACCAAATTCCAGAGAAGTTAAGACGTTTTGGCAAGAATTTGAATTGGTCTGGTACATTCATCCCAGAAGTGCGAATGCTTCACTTCGGCTGCCAGACAATACGACAGTAAAAATAGAATAGTATGAGTCCATCGCCCGACGCATAGCGAAGCCAAAACTTTTTGATTGATCGATAAGTTTCTAGTATGGTTTTCATTCCCCGAGATGATCTAGTCCAATTCCTATTTGTAATTGTACATTTTGACTGTGCACGACGCAAGTATGTACTTATGAATGTTTTGTTAGAGGAATTAAAAATGATTGTAAATACGTTAAATTTTGTATTTCTAGTAAAGTAACGTTTCGAAATTATCGATAGAGAGTAAAATGGAAAGACAAACCTCGGACGAGATAAAATTGTACATTTTAGATGTTGCTTTGAACCTTAACGTTCCGTTACATAAGACATTGGAGTATGCCTTGAGAGTAGCAAGTTTTTGCATTTTAAAGGAACCCAAGAGTTCCTATGCAGAGTATTGCAACTTCCTCTAAGAAATTTGCATAGATACTCTATGGATTCCTACGTACTGGCCAAAGTATTCAGAACAAGTTTACTTTACCCAGTTGTGAGAATGAAGATAGTTTTACGAGAATCTTTGCCACCGCGGGTAGTTATAAAACTTGAATTCTTAAGTGCAAAGATTCATTGAGCTCGTGAATCTTTGTATTTAAATAATATTGTACTAAATATTTATAATTAAAATATAGGGTATAATCGCACATCACAACTTAGCATGTATTTGCTGGATCACAGAGATAAGGCTTTTCAGGAATTTAAATTAAGTAATGCGAGTAAAGAAGTTAGCGGAGAAGTAAAATGAGGAAATGTTAAACGTAGTGAGGTGAAGAATAATCTTAATGTAAGGTTATTGTCATGAGTTAATCTTGTTGAAAACAAAACTTAATTGTAAGTTGATTTAGGATACTTTTTTATAAACTGGTACATTCCGCAGTGCCGTTATATCTAGTAATGCTTCTATTGATAACATTAAGTATCTCATTTACTCTTCTCATTATCATATTACTTTCTCTATCTTGTGTTCAAGATTATTAGCCAATTTGCTTTTACATATCCCATTAACCTTTAAGGTATTTAAATTATCAACATATTATAAATCTATCACTTGATTAGTTTAGTAATTAATTCAAAATTTAAATTGATGTAAACTTTACCTAAGTCAACAGATAATCACTAAATCAATCTATCGTAGTTTCCGAAGTAAACTTCTTCTAAATTATATTTAAGTATTATTCAAATTGCGACGCTGGAAATTCTTACTGAAATCGACATCCATCGGATACCTATTTAAATAAGAGTATTTTGTAGTGCCATTATCAGTAGTACTAATATTCCATTTAAAAGGATTGCCTATAATTCTCATTTCGATAAAAATAGAAAATTTAAACTTACGCACTGTAGGTAATTGTAGATTAAAAGTAAAAACTAACCTAAACTTAAAACTTAAAATTAAAATGTATTTCCCCTACCACATCTATACACGAACTATCAAAAATCATTCTGGCTGTGAGTATTTCCTCTTTGTTTAGACGCATATAATTAGTCACAGTTTTGCTAAATACCGACAATAAAATCGCGAATTTTCAGACGCATTAACTTCTTCATAATCCACAGGTGTGACAACTTCATTTGTCCAACATACAACATCGTTAGCGTGCGATCTCCTAGTTCCACCTCCAATGATTCCACCTCATCGATTCCATCACACATGTCCTTTTCTTAGTCGTGAATAGTTTTACGAATATGAACTTAGAGTATCTCATAGATTAGCAGTAAATTAAATGCAAAAATCAAAGTTGTTTGTTAACTTATATGATAAAAATGCAATTCAGAGGGCTAGCCTTAGTTATAATAAAATGAAATATAACGAGTTTACTTAAAAACTAGTAAATAAATTAAGGGAATATGTATTATTGTACGCGGCGGCAAAAGGTTCTCTTAACTTCTGCAGCTTACCTACATTCCAACGTAATATTATCAAGGCTCTTCATTGGTAAACTTAATTTCGTCCTCTGTTTCATTACCTTTGAAACCAAAGATATTTTTTTTTTTACTTATTTATGTTTGTTTCTATTTGTTAATTTTATTAAACATTTTACTTAATCAGTAATTTTAATGGATTATTCCAAATAATAACTAGGTAAGGTGATATTGGAAATGATTTTTTTAGAATCAATAGGTTAAGGATATGTTATTAATAATATGTAATCAGTAATCACTGAAATAAATGGAAAAACTGTAATTTCGTGTTTTATTTGATCTTCTTTGAGTGCATGTTCAATGTAGTAACCAACTCAGATTGCAACCAGCCTTTTCTTGTCATTATGCGATAGAATATGTCTATTAAATTAAAATCAACTCCTATTTTTATTTTTGGGCCTCTGAATGAACAAATTCTTTGGTCTAAAGTTTGGTAATATTTTTCAAATATATATTTCAAATCTAAAATCTAAACATTTTGCTATTATAGTATTAGCATTAGATTCTTGAGCAAAACATTTAAGACTTCGAATATTTTGGCTACAATAAAATTGTCGCATTCATTGCTGCTGTAGAGGTGTTGTCTATTAAACCTTAAACTTAGATTTGCCTTTTAATTTAATAAGTAGTACATGACATTTTCAAAAAGAAAAGGTATTACTACAATTCTTGTAATCACTATAAGTTTTTGTTTAATCATCCATTTTACCTAGTTGTTATGAGGACAGCCAATTTACAACAACATGTTGTCATGCATCTGTAGTTTAATTGTCAGCACTGAAAGCGTCTCTGTTATAGAAGCCCACTCGAGCCTTCAAACCAAACGTGACTTATTTTTTCTTTATTCAAAAATGCCGTCTCGGTAGTAGTTGTCTAGCTTTAACTACCACGTGGGAAAACCCTAGAACGACTAAAGCCTCGTTTAAACCGTCAGCTGCCTTAGGTGGGTGAGGTGAATTTAGAATATGCCTGTTACACCTATGACTTCGACGGATTCGGGCACGTCGAGATCCCTAAATCTTATGTAAATAATATTAGCGGTAGCCGAGTTATTATGTGATCATAGCTGCACATAAAAATTGTTATGTCTTAAAGTGGTTGAAAAGCTCCAATCGTAGATGTGCTGAAAGAAAAAAGGAAGAAATTAAAGTTAATGGTTATAGATAAACAACAGTGAACCATTTTTTTGTAGTGGCACATCCCGCACAGGGAACCTGATTAATCTCAACTCTATCGACCTCTATATCAACCTCTTGAGGTGTCAAGATTGTGCAATGGATTGAGGTTCCCACCCTGACCCGCATTCCTATTTGAGGAGGTATAAGTTGGGCGTGGCCGTCATGCCGAAAGCGAGTAGACTACGCTCAAGCTGAAGTAGGCTAAAGTAGTGTGATAAGTCCTCTCATAAGAAGAGGATGCAAAGGTGCAGGAGAAGGCACTCTCTGTACCTCTTTTATAAGAAAATGAGACAAACGAGTAAGAGGAGGAGGCGGCGCACGAAGCAAAGGATGGGAACATCACCCCATCGCACTGTCCCATAGTTGGTGTCCTGGTAGTCCTCTGGTGCGTAACAACCCCATCTGTGGAGGCGGTATCCGTCTCCTATCGGACTGACTAGCCGACGAGGTGCCCTGATGAATTATAGTACCTGGCGGCACTGACACTCGCCGTGGTTTTTATGGGTTTTCAGCACTGTGATGAAGTCCCACACACCATTGGAACCCACCCAGAGCCGGCGACGGTATTTGAGTTTCTCTGCGTCACCGAAAAAAAACTTAGATTAGCCTAAAAATATTACCGATATATTTACTATTAACCAAATTATAGGTTTACTTGGACTTTCAAATACATTTATTAGATCACGGTTTCTCCACATTCACAATCATGGAATACGTATCAAAAATAAACAAAATAATTAATACGTTATACTGATATCTTATCTTCATTTTACATCCAAATTTAAAAAGGGAAGCAGAAAAAGGAGTAGAGCTCTGAAAAGGAACACACAACCAATAAGATTCCCATTCTCTTGGGTTCATGAGCCAAATAAAATCAGGCAAGATGTAAACTCTGTTACAATTAATTAGAATTTAACATCAAACTTTCACAAGTGGCTATTCAAACTAACACATTAATGATACGATACAAATTAGTAGCCATATAGATCATGTAAATACTACTATCAATATTCACACTTAAGAGAATTAAGACATTTTTACTTTTTTATTAGTAAAGACTTAACAAGATATGAAACATGGCGTCGGCAGGAAATCATGAACTCATCCTCTTATATGTAATCATTTATTGTTCTTTGCATATTTTGTCAAGAATATATAAGTTCCCGGCGGAAAATAAAAATACTATTAATTATGATTTGGGGATGGCAGATAGCGTCAGCCATCCTAAATATATCCATCGCAAAAAGAAAAAAAGAGTGAAATTTCTTCAACACAGAGAACATCAAGCATTACTGTCAAAGATGACACAGATATACTTTTTTATAAAATGTTTAAGTAGTAAAACATAATTGCTACAACAAAACACACCGTTCAAATAGTTAAAACTGGGGTTACGAAGCGCTTTTTTGGGCCTAATGAAATCACAAACATTGTAGAACTTTAGCAGTGGACTGCGGCAGAGGACTTAAAGGATTTGCGTAAATAACCAAGGACACCAAAACAGGCCTTACGTGGTAGGCTACGGGATCTATATTATCAAGTACCTCCATTGTGGAGATGAACTTAATGTAACAACTGGTTTCACGGGAGACGATATCGTAGGAGTACAGCTTGTAACTAAATTAAGAATTTCATTCATTTTATATCTAAAAGCCGGTGAACTCCTAAAAGCGGGTCAACTCCTAAAAGCCGGTGAACTCCTTAAAGCCGGTCTACCCCTTAAAACCGGTCAACTCCTAAAAGCCGGTCAAGTCGTACTCGCACGCCAAAATGTAGGAGTAGTTCGGAAATATTAATATTTTCCATAACCTGGGCGGGAGAGTCACCCTCGACCGCCTCATAACACACGGTGTGACCGCCACGACACCGCCTGAAGCAGCCGGAAAGCCAGGACAGAACATACACCTTTATGAGGATGTTTCACAAACCAGTCAATGGACAAGTAAATGTATACGAACTGAAACAAGTAATGAAAATTTTAAACACTAACGCACCGGCCACGCCTGCTCTGAACAGCAATCTAGTCCATTGCTTTTATATAATATCAGGAGTTTTATATTCCGCAGTCAATAATAATGAACAAGACAGCGCCGTACTATCAACACCGCCCTTTGTCTTAATTATTACGACCATAATATTATGGTCCTTTCGTTTTAGTTTATGTTCCTTTAGCATTTTAAAGGAATAATTGGCACTAACCTAGATTCACAAATCTAAGCTCCTCGGGCCCGACAATGAGTAATTATCAAGTGGGCCGCAGACCCGAGCAAATTTACACCGAAGCCGAATAAGTGAGGTGTAAACTGGGTCTATACATTATTGTAATAGGGAAAGACATACTTAAGTTTAGACATACTTTAAGTAACGAAGGTCTTGAAAATTATTATATTTTCCTAGAACATGCTCCAACCATTAAATAATATAAGTATTATTTTT
>JAFELO010000854.1:1953-43734 GCA_017140195.1 Eumaeus atala
ATGCTCATGCATCATGCTCGTAGATGGATGACCGTTGTAACTGCAGCAATGCTGATTCATACTACCATTAGTTAGAGTGCGGGATTGATCGATAAATTATGCGTTAACTTAAGTATTTTCTTATAATAAAAAAACGAACAGGAGGTAGTGTCATGCACCATGGATGACACTACCTCCTGTTCCTCTTACACAACATATTTAGGCAGGCACGACCGGGGAGGTATCCGTCGATCACTTGATACCGCCGAAAAGTGACACCTACGGTGTCGCGCTTCGTGCGGTTTGTGAGTAGCCGGTGGTCCATTATGGGAGAAGGTGAAAAGGAGGGCATCGCATCGGCATAATTATGCTGATATCTATGCGCAACGGTAGTCGTTGAAAGGCTCCGATTGCTCGTTTGTACCTCTATACTATAAAAAAAGTTAAAACTTTTGGACAACTGCCGACATCCACATAACTATTATGCAGATTGGGCGCGGTCACAAATCGAGTGGCCGTATTAGAGTGTTCTTTTTTATATCTCCTCCCAAAATTCACAGATTCTTCTGACTTAGGCCAATTAATTCTTTGATTAAGACCCTAAACCGAAGAGTTATTTATCCTTTGCTACTAAACTATAAACACTTGAAGACGATTCTAACAATATTAAACAAGTTCTTGAACTCATTGTTTGAATCCAGCATTTTCCAAAGATCGACACATTTCAGCTGAATAATGTCATTGTCTGAGGAATCCGGAGTGAAATCTAATACAATGCTTTGTAAATTGATTTTCTTGCCACAATCATCCTGGCAGACTGTTTGACACATACGGTTAGTAGTTGGAAAATTATCTATAACCTCATCGCGTCTGTCTTCCATCACTACTATTTGTGATGAGTACTTAACATTTAAAAATTATTTTAATGAATTGAATTATCACACAACAAATAATATTATACTCGCAAGTGGTATTATTATCAAAAATATTTACCCAATTTGACATAACATCAGCACTTGATCGACTGTCAAAAAAGTGTTTATGGTTCATTATTTACTTCAAACTAATTACAAAAGTATTTATATGATTTGAAGCTCATTACGATAAAAATACTTTTACGGACTCTACCGCGGTTTATCTAATTTTTCAGCAAACATGGTCACAGGTGGTCCGAGATGACAAATGTCCTGATGTTGTAAATTTGTAAAAGTACCCGAAGAATTATAATTTTAGTTTTTCCGATTTACCTTATTATACAGTACCTATTATATCTTGCTGTCTTGAAGAGTTATGTTTACTTTCTGATTTGATTATGTCTACCACAGGGTCCCAAGCAGAGGGAAGAACCCAGCCATATTCTCTATTGTAATTTGGACGTTTTTTTATTTCAATAGCCTCACGGATCACCCCTCGAAGGCCTATCTTGCCTTATGGCTTCCGAATCTCACTTCCATAAGACAAGATATGTTGTCAGTTTTAATACGAAGCTCAGAGCCGTAATTAAATATTCCTTACGAACAATGCAAAGCGTTGCAAAACTTACGCAAAATTGAGGATATAAAGATTTTTTGCATGGATAAAGGTAATGCCACTGTAATAATTGATACGGCAGACTACAATGATAAACTAGAACGCCTTTTATTGGATGACTTTACTTACAAAAAATGTCAAAACAGACGCAACTAACAGCATTGAAAAAGGTACTAGTGATTTCAATAAAGACACTGCGAATCACTGAGTCTTGTCGTTAAAAAGTCTAATCCCTTCGTGTGTAACCCAACAAACCCGCCGTTACTGTATGGATTGACGAAAATACACAAGACAGGTGCTCCGCTACGTCCAATATTGAGCCAAATTGATTCACCAAATTGTAAAATGGCTCGATATGTGGCGATAGTCCTATCACCACTTCGTGGACTTTGGCGAAGGGATACAATAACTACTTACATCTCTATAACCATGAAATTATGTTCAGTTTGGATGTGCAGTCCACATTTATATGCTTACCAATAGAGGAATGTATTTCAATAGTAACTAGAAACCTGAACTATAATAACCTAACACTGGAATATGCTGAGCTATTGAAACATTGCCTTACGTTGAGCTACAAGACGTGGAATCATCAATTCTACGAACAAGTAGACGTAGTAGCGATGGGTTCACCAAGATCCCCTGTAGCCGCAGGTATCTTTATCGATAGTACTCTGAGGAGCCTACCCTTCGAACTTCACCAAAGACACCAAGTTTCTGCTAGAGGTATGTAAAGTAACCTACTAGAGTAACCTTAATCCTCAACGCTCTAAATAGTATAAATTTTAAAATAAAATTTGCAATGGAGTTAGAGGCAAATAATTCTTTAGCCTTCTTAGATGTTTTGATCATCCGTAATCCCAACAACACATCCAGTCATACCGTGTACAGGAAGCAAACCCATACTGATCGATATCCAAACGGCAACTCTCATCGCCATCCAACACAGTTTTCTACCGTGGCTAAATCCTTTGTTTCTGAGAGGACGAGGCATCTGTGACAAGCAACACCTGGATACCGAACTTCATTATGTCAAGTAAGTTCTGCGAGACAACAAGCTTCGGGTTCCCCGTCTGCTCCATAGACGTCGAGTGAACCTAGCCACCGTCGAGCGCTTACCTGCAATATCACCGTATTTAAAAGGGGTGACTGATAAAATTGGTTATATTCTCAAGCGAGCTCCAATAAAACTTATCTTCAGCCGCCAAAGAAGATTAGTCAGTTTTTTCCATCAGTGAAATGCCGTATCCCTCTGCAAGATGCAGGAGTGTACAAACTTGAATATGACTGAAAACTCGCTTTAAAGAACATATAGCGGATATGGACACCGACGTGTTACGAAGTCTGCGGTCTGTGACATTGCTAAAGTTGGCCCCTGCCATTACATAAGATTTGATAAAGCTGAAATCCACACTAGTGAACACCGATTCCTTCCAAGGATGATCCGTAAGGATATTGGAATTAAAAGAACTATAATATATTATAAAGAAAAATATATAATATTTATAAAGAAATTATTACAAGCAGCTCTATCGAGACTTAACCAGTTTTTTGCAGAATGTTTTTGGTTCGGATTCCATTTCTTTTTGCAAAGGCAATTTTTTACTAGATTCGATTTTTAGAAGAAGGAAACAGCAATTGGGGGAATCACAGGAGGAAGAGTAATAGAAGGGCTAATGCCAACTTATACCACTCAATCGCATTCAACGACGCGCCGCTCGAATCATCGACGCCAAAATACTTTCCAGCTAGCTTGCTTCAGTAGTCTGAGAGACATTTCTAAAGGAACTTTCCCGTGGAATTGTTGGGATTCATACTTGCAGCTGAAATGTACGATGATCGGGCTTCGCGCCTAAATTCATGATTCCACCAGTCTTGATGACAAAGTTTATTACAGTACGAATTGAGAGTATTTTGCGCTCAACTTGTACTGTACAGATCGCGTCAGTGACCGATCACGTTGAATATTAACGTTTGCATACCTCCAGTTGTTCAAGTGAGCCTTTAGAGTTTTTCAACAACAATCTTAGTCTCTTCACCTTTTATTATATTTTACTTATACATGTAAACTGATTCATGTGTAATAAATATAACTTTGTGACTCGTATATAATGTTATGGAATTACAAAGTGACTTATGCATTTGGTCTATCTAGAAAAGTGGATCGAAATTGGATTTTTAAAGGTTTTCCTTCCCCATTCTGAAGTAATGGTTATGGTGGCTATGTGTTTGAATCTACCAACATGCTTTCTATTCTTTTTTTAAGTATTTTGCCCTTGCGTTTGTTAAATTGTTGATGTAATGAAATTGCACATAATTTTATCAAAGTAAGGAAACAAACATTAATTTGTTTGATGTAGTCCAAATAATAGCAACATATACAAATAATAATGTTATATCTCTATATATGAGGATCTCTTTCTATGAGCCACTCACTCATCATCTCAGAAACTACAACAGATACGTAGGTGCCCACTAATACGGGTTTTGCAAAAAGTCAATCCTTATGGTTGTATTCCGTTTTCCAAAATACTTTAAACAGTGACATGATATTTTAATGTTATCCTTGTGGCGGGGAATAACTGGAACAGTAGATGAGAGGGAGTCGATGATGATAAAATATTTTATATTCCATTTTCTGTCTCGGCACAGGTGATTAAGGACCATTATATTTATAAAATAACGTGCACATTCGAAAGTGTTCGAAAATAACCTCTTCAAGGTTAAATCTGTATTTCCGAGAGACACGAGTTGATGGTGTCTGAAATATGCACCAGCTATCCGCCCGTCTTAGTGCATTGATGTATACACGAATGTGGAACATCTAGATGTGAAATGAATACCTTAGCTTACATTATAGATACTATAGATTATCATACGCAAGTTTTATCAGACACTTACATTTTGTTTACATAATAGATACCAACTAACACGTGCAAGTTTTACCAAAAACTTTTTTTTTTTTTGCATCATAGATACTAGCATGCGCAAGTTTGACCATCTAATTAAATTTTGTTTACATCATTGTTTTGGATAAGTAAGTTAACTCGTTACCCCACTTTCTTACTTTTTTTCACACAAATGACATTTGATTAATTTAAACACTTCTAAATAATAAAAATAACATATAGTGTCTATAAATTTGGTCAATAACAAAATGTAAAATCATATATTGATTTTTGTAATTAAACATAAATTATTTTAACTTTATACAACTCATTTGTAATTATAACTTAAATTAAATTAATAATACAAAATAAGAATCTAAGCTATGATTTTACTTTACACAAGTTTGGTTAAATTAACATCAAAAAATAATAAGCAATAAGCTTTGATTTTACCCTTACAATAGATACTAGCATATACAAATTTTACCAAACAATTAAATTTTGTTTACGTGATAGATACTAGCGTAGGAAGTTTTACCAAACACTTAAATTTTGTTTACATCATAGATACTAGCACATGAAAGTTTTACCAAACACTTACATTTTGTTTACATCATAGATACTACGCATACGCAAGTTTTTTCAAACACTCAAATTTTGTTAACAACATAAACGACGCATCGCCACAAAGCTCCCTATTTCAAAAGGTCCAAGGTTGTTCGATAACGTTTTAGTGCTGTCTATGTTTCTTTAATTTAGGAAAATCCTTATTTATGTAACAATTTCGCCACTTAATATTACCTTATACCTACTAGTCCACTTAGCCTAAATAGTGGGTCCTATTTTTTTTGAGATTGGGGTAAACAAGCAGGATATTTGCATGACTAGGCGTCATACAGACACGTGGCCGGACTTTAAGGAATAAGTATGCTCTTTCCTTGAAGATCTCTAAGAATATATGCATCAGGCTTCTAACGTATGAAGCCGCATTTTGGGGCAACCGGTTATTCAGGTACTAATTCACGTCTCACGTAGCTAAAGATCACAAGCATACTAAATAATGGTAAACAATGCAGACAACATCTCACACATAGAACAACAGAAATATAATGAGAAGTGACAATAAATTCGATTCCACTCAAAGTGGTACACAGAGTGAATGTATATTACTACAATAAAACTGTGTCTGTGACATATGGACGGACATGATGCATCTACAAGGATTCCTTCAATTTAGCTTTTAAGGAGTCGCCACGTCTAGTCAACCTAATATATCCGCGTGACTTAATACTAGAGCTTGAGCCATATTCTTTATCATTGAGCCGTCGGTTGCTATTTGCAATTGTAATTCGCCGGAACCCCTGAAATGACCTTATTGGCAATGTTGGGAGCCACGTTGGAGTATTCCTTACGTCACCTATATTATTGCCTTATAAATGAGAATACAGCTTGAGTTTTTAATAAAAGGAACTTGGCCTCAGTTCATTTAGCAATTTTTAATATGGTCAGGAGGTAAGTATTTATAGGTTCTTTGAGGATTATTAACTACCAGTTGCGATTATTCTATTACTCAACTATTTACCACTTGGTTTCTTTCATCAATTTATTTTCTTCTATGTGCGGGTAAATTAATATTTTTGTATATATATAATATTTTGATAGAGGACCGACGCCGAATAATGTCCCTACATTCCTGCTGATCCGTCGTCTTCACTTTATATCCTCATACTCTCACAAGCAGCAACAATCGAAACAAGTTAGCCCGTACTTTGCGCCTGTATTAAATGAGTGGGAGGTACCTCCTTCATCGTGCCGGTCTAATTCGGTTGCAATCATTAAACATATCATCATCATAAACCGCAATAAAATCCGGAAAGGTAGTTTTGTTGTAATGAGTATTGTCTTATTATTATCTGTAGCTGTTGCAAATATAACGGCACGTTTTAGTCGTGATCGACCAACTACATTAGTCCGCGCTCGTTCTGGACTCTGGACAGTATAATTTCTACTTTACCCTGCGCGTTCAAGTAAGGTATACAATAAAACTAGATTGACAACAGTACAAGCCGCTGGGGCATGCTGATCTGTATGAGCTGATACAGTACATTTCGAAATCAGTGTACGCACTGGCTTATTGACTTGAAACCTGACCGGCCTGGCATAATACAAACTTTGATTACATCTATACTTTCTATATTGTTACACATATATTGTATGGACTAACCATATGGTTGTTTGTTTGCATTGAGTAGGCTCCGAAACTACTGGAAAATAATTGTTCAATTCAAACAATTATTTTGCATTATCGCTGATGTACATCAACACGAACTTCGACAATGCAACCAAAGGTGTGAAAAAAAAATCAGAAAACATCCTATCCTATATCGCAGCTGAAGAAATTATTGACAGCGAGCTGTCCCGGCAGTTGTGATGTCACAAATTGAATTATTTGTCTGTGGTAACGTGTAATATTTTCAAGGCCGAAATTATAATTTATAATATATGTATTTTTGTAAATCAATGACTATTTGCCATATATTGTGAAATATCCATGCAAAGCCGGGACGAACTGCTAGTTGTGCAAAATAATTAGACCAATCACTAGAATTCTGTGTTACCATAAAACATAATATCATAATTTTCTGAGTTCCATTACCTTTATTTGATTAATTTCCCTATTAAACAATATTTTTATAGCACAAGTTCAAAAGAGACCTAGGAGCCTTAAAACGACCCCCGTCGCGCGTTGATTTTCGATCTCCCTTCTTGCTCCCACCCAATTGGTTATTATTATAAATAATAAATCATCTATCTGCAATAAACTTTGTTATCAACACCACTAATCTGCCCTTTCGATCCCTAGTGGGAGCACAGGCCAGCTTGGAAGATCGTTGAAGGAATAGTAAAGTAATATCTTTATTAAATTTTAATAATAATTAAAACCCAAAAAAAAGTACATATCTTCAGTTCCCAAATGATTGATAACATCAGTACAGAAGTTGATGCTGCAGTTTAGTTACAATTAGTGGAGAGGAATCTGATTGCGTACGCGATGAAACAACGGACGTTTCGTTCCCAATTGTTTACTTTAACTCGCTTAGGTTGTATCTCCTTGAGGTGCCCGCCACATTGCAAAGCTCATTATAGAATGCACCAGCATTATACTCTATATAGGGCTCTAATAGGATTACGACCACTAACCTGTTGCAACTGTGTAATGCAATGTGCTTGTGTGCGCACTGTACAGTGCATTATAGGCCAGCACTACTGTACTACAATTTGCAAGATTTAAATTAAAATATCACAGGAAAAGTAAAAAGGATACAGAAAAACAAGTAAATGGTATATACTGTTTCTTAAATAATCTGTATATAAATAATAGAGTTACGTTACTGAGTGACTGATTGATAGGCGTGAAGGTAATTTTTATCTTTTTAGTTTATGTAAACCATACGCTAATTTACATTTTTTTGCATAGATCTTGTGTATGATTGCATGTATGCATGGTGCACGACACTGCATCCTCCTATACAACGGACTTGGGCCGGCGTCACCAGAGAAATACTTCTCGCTCACTTGATACCGGCGTAATGTGACAGCGTCGCTGTCGCGTTTCGTGCAGTTTGTGAGTAGCCGGTGGCCCATTGGGGAGAAGAATAATAGGTGGGCACAGCATCTGTATAACAATCATATGAATGTCCATGGGTGTCAGTAGTCATCAAAAGGCTATAAAAAAAAATATGATTATAAGAAATTGGTGTTATCTACTTTATTAATGTTTATTTTTTTATAGTATAGGGGGACAGACGAGAAACCGGAGCCCTTCTATGACTACCGACGCCCCTGAGCATGAGCATAATTATTATGCCGATGCGTAAAAGAAAGTGCGGCAGAAGAGATAAGATCTATGTATATGTTCAGTTCTTATCCTATTATTGATCCCGTTTATTTCTGTTATTTGTAAACTATCCGTCAAATAGGAAAAATTAAAATCAAGAATGTTACCCAGAATTCTACATGCCATGGAAACATTCAAATACAATTGGCACAGACACTCCTCTTATATCTTGTATCTCCCTCCATACCTGGTCCTTTTTCTACTTGTATGCATGCTCCGTCTCTTTTGCAATTAATTCTACTGTAACAGGCACCAATAGCATAATTCTCTAAATAGAGACATTGTTCATAACCCCCTTTCGATGAACGATGTTCCCTTTTCTAGCAGAGTATTTACAACTATATTAAGTTCGTCAATTTTACTTACTAATCCTACACACTTCAGGCCCCCCTGGATCGGCTGGATGGTGCGCAAATGCACTTTTCCTGCTAGATATATCATATACACCGTTCGTAGCGGTCGAGCGTTGAAACCTTACATATAGTGACACAATTAAAATACATATGACTGACAGAATGACAACCTCACACACCACCGCCTACGGAAACGAGCCCGGGATCGAATCCGTAAGTTGAGAGCTTAGATTTATAAAAATAAAATAAAGCGACTTTCGAGAGCTCTAATAATAATACATAAATCAAGAATAAAGCTTTTTGCTTATTTGAAGCGCAAATCAACCCCACCCGTCAGAGGGTGGGGGAGGAGGCCGGCCTCCTCAGACAAGCCAAACCAATAGACGAGCTCGACTATCATTATCCACGTCTGGTAACATTAAACGGCATCGTGCGCGCGCCTTCCCACTAGTGTGGGGAGGGAGACCGCTTCCCCCTTTTCGGTCCCAATAATGACTATCATAGGGTAACGCCCACAATAAAATTCCAAATGATCTCTGCCCATCTGCGGGAATAGAGAGGGGTCGGTCCCCCTATCGTCTTCCTAAAACTAGAAGACAAAAAGTCTTCAAGAGATTCGACGAACTGTAGAGGCGAGGGCAAAAGCGTCGCCAACAGTAATAGGTCCCTTCCAAAAAAAAAAAACCTAGAAATCTTACAATGTTCTGGTCCAGAATAAGTGTCAAGTAAGATTCGAAAAAACAATTGTTTTTTGGCAAATCTGTCCTGTTCCTTTGTGTTTGTGAGAGAACATTGGGCTTATAAGCTAATATATATAACACTAGTATTTGCTTTATTTCCTGTACTCGCAGATGGCTTAGTAATAGCTTTAGTTTTAGAAAAATGTTGTGCCATGCTGCCGAACTGGACCGACACTACCGGGATGAAGTGACAGCTACACAGTTGCGTTTCATCCAGTTTGTGAGTATCTGGCGGTGGAGAGAAGGAAGAAATAAAGACAACACATCTGCATAATAATAATGTGGATGTCTGTGGGTACCGGAAGTACAATTACTTCTTTGCAACCCTTATACTATAAAAGAACTTAACAAACATTAAAGGATTATTAAACGGAATGGAAAAATTCAATCTGTATGCTCATTTGCACGTTATTAATATAGGCGACGTTAGTCACGTAAGGAATATTCAATCGTGTCCCTCGGCACTGTCAATGAGGCCATTGCGGGCGTTCCAGCGGTTTATAATTGCAAATAGCAACCGACGGCTCAATGACATGGAATGTGGAGCAAGCTCTTGTGTCAAGTCACGCTGGCTTATATCTACTAGATATGGCAATGATTAATAATAATATTTTATTACCTCTAAACAAAAGTCAAATCATTATAACATTAGTGTTGACAACAAGAAGGTTATATAACCTAAAACATATAACAAACTAAACACAATTTATATGGAAATATATTCAGTTTGTTCCTAGCAGTCAAATCACATGATGGTTAGCAATAACCCATACTCACAGACTCTTCACTTAAGATACGCCGGTGAGTGAGTCTGTTCTTCTAATGTATGTGTGAGGTTAAGTATAGCTTAATACTAGCATTTTCCTTGAAATCGGTAACTTCTTTCCTTGAAGTCATAAAAGTCTTGTATGTTCACTTTATTTATATATTTTATTACTTATGATAACTATTGAGGGAATAAATCTTTCCCGTATCTAGTTATTGCACATTTATGTTCACATCAGTATCAATGCGCTAGAAGTGTAGATAGCTGGTGCATATTTCAAATGCTATTAACTCGCGTCACTCTGAAATACAGATTTAACCCTCTTGTCTTTTTTCGACCTCATTGAAGTTCTAAGATATATGTACTAATGTAATAATAGAATAAAAATGGTTTGACAAGCCTTATCATGGCGCTGGAACTCAGTAGAAACTAAAGAGTACGAAGCAAGGATGGCAACATCACTCCGTTGCAATGTCCCAAACTAGGTGAGATTGTTCTGTGGTGTGGGAAAACTCATTCGTGGTGACAGCGGTCCCACACTAGCCGTCGAGGTGCCTCGATTAACAGACTCGGGGCGCCTCGTCAAAGGCGGCACTGATGGCACTCGTGTAACAGTGGTTTTATGTGTGTTTGTTACGACACAACTAAGCCCAGGCGAGACACTTATGTGAAGCGCAACTTTAGTAAAGAATGTGCCACCATCTACTTTACCTAGTAGTAATACTAATAGTTTTCATAATTTACGATAGATATCTCTGTAATAGTTACTCTAATGAAAATATTTTTTTATCTATATCTATACAAATATTATAATGATTTTTGAAGAAAGACATTTGATTGTTTGTTTGCTTTGAAAATAATGGAAAATCCTTTAGAATTCTACATTATATCTGATGAACCTAGGCTATATAATATTTTTAAAACATAGCTCATTATGAACACTTCGATTATATGACCAAAGCTAAGGTGTGAAAATAATGTCAAAGTAAATTCGTCTATAGCTGAAGAAATGTTTGATAACTAACTGTTCCGACAGACCTTGTTCTCTTATAGATTGACATTGTTGTCATGGTGACATGTAATATTTACGACGCCGAAATCAAAAGGTTTATTATTTGCAAATCAGTTGACCAAATACTACTTGGTTATCTGTACACGTCAATCATTGACGGCGAAATCGCGCTAATTTGCCAGACGTTTTACCTGCGGGGCTTATGAGGTCTACATTACAAAGTGACATGTAGCTGAAATTGCGCAACGGCATCTGTAATACAATTTAACTTTGTTCATATGAGTATTTTATTTTGAATCATCTACAAAGCTGTATTTCAGTTTACTAAATTTCCCTTTTTAAAAATTCATTTTTATCTTCCTGCTGGTGTATGGGTGCACACTCATCTCTGTAGTTGGAATTATAAATCTTTGATTCTTTTTTACGAATTGTTGAGGTTTCAAAACATAAGTGAATACGAGCCACCTCAAATATATTTTAAAACGCATAGCTAGCCGAGCGGAGTTTTTTCGTTAAATTCGTGATATCTTTTGAATGGAATATCCGAATCATATCATTTAAAAGGTGATATGAAAGTATTGGAGTAGTCTTAAATAATTGTTTATTTATTTTGATTACGAACAACACCTAGAGACACATATGGAACCTTTTCTGGCGATGGTACTTTAACACTTTTTTTAATAGGACTCTCGTTGTGACGTAACTATAAAAGATAGAGACATGTCTTCGCGACATTTTTATCGATTGAAATGTGACCTGAAAAATTGTATTGCATTATTTTGTTCTGTCATTAATGGTGATCGCAGCGCACGCGAATGAATGAAAATCTGGTCAGCCCTGAGGATGATAAGACGAAATCGCTGGTAAATGTAAATTGAGAAATAAATTCATTGTGGAAAGTGTATATAACGTTCATTTAACATTATTTTCCATCAAGAAGTGACAATACTTTCAATCAACGATTGTTTACTTTTTTTACACCTTGGGTTAGATTATTTAAGTTTTAGTAATGTCACACGGAAATGGTGTAGCTTGCCAACGGTGAACGATTTTTGTTTAAATCGGTCCAGTAGTTTCGGAGCCTATTCATAACTTTTATAATTTGACACTTACTTTACGACTTGTATTGTTGTCAATGAAGAACAACATAAATTCGGAATTATCGATGGAGTACTATTACTATACCTTTTTATATAAAATACATGCAGGTGTTGAAGGTAAGTTGGAATAAAAAAATGTAATATGCGTTGGTAAATTTAATCATAGTACTAAAAAAGTGGAAATTAAAGAACCAAAACTATGCTGGCACCTTTCATGCGTGTCATATGCGTACGCTAGCCCAATGGTGAAGAATAGCGACATTTAGCTCATTGAAGGGGAGGAAAGGAGGGCAATGCATCGGCATAGTTCTATCCGGTCTATAGTCCCATCCGTGTAGTCGATTGCCCCCCTTGATTGTAAAAAACAAAATAACATACTTCTGTCGTTGTCGGATAGAAATAACATCGTAGAATCCGACGTTATTAACCGACTCCCGTTACCGTCGGTAGAAGCACGTATTGCACGACGCCGACGACGCAATCACGGTAGCAGTAGCTAAAACCGTCCAAGAATACAAACAAAAAACACCAAGACACGCTTTTAGTCTGAGTACATACAAACATTGAACATACATATACGAGGGTGGACCTAAAAGTTTGTGGCCTAGCCTACATGGAGCTATGACATCTTTTTAAATCTACCGTCATTTGTTTGTATGTTTCATATTGATTTATTATGCGCAGTTTCATTCCGATACTGCACAATATAAATTTTCTGTGATTATTTGTTTGAAGCAATCTGACGCAATTTTCAATAATGGAGAAAATTGAACACCGTGCAGTCATTAAGTACCACAATAAAAAGGCCTATCACCAAAAGACATCCATCAAGATATGGTGAGCACTTTGGGGGAGTCTGCTCCATTGTATTCCAGTGTAAAAAAGTGGGTGGCTGAGTTTAAGCGCGGTCCTGAGAGCATTAAAGATGATCCTGGGAGTGGAAGGCCTACATCCTCTACCACGAAAGAAAACATCGACAAAATTTGTGATCTCGTACTGGGAGACCGACGTTTGACCATTGGTAAGATAGCTGAGATAACAAACATTAGTTATGACCTGGTGCAATACATAATAACGGAAGAGTTGGGATTCCATAAGGTTTCTGCTCACTGGGTCTCGAGGTTGCTTTCAGCTGAACAAAAACGAGTTCGATACACAATTTCGCGTGTATGTTTGGAACTTTTTGAGACTGATCCCGAGGACTTTTTGTATAGACTTGTTACCATGGATGAAAGCTGGGTTCACCACTATACTCCTGAATCAAAGCAACAATCCAAACAGTGGAAAAGATCAGACTCTCCTACACCGAAAAAGGCTAAGGTCGTCTTGTCGACTAACAAAGTCATGGCTTCTGTTTTTTGGGATGCGAAGGGCATTATTTTTGTAGATTATTTACCGAAAGGTCAAACTACAAATTCTAATTATTATTGTAACCTTTTACGAAGACTCCGGGAAGACATATAAAAGAAAAAAGGCCGGGAATGTTGCGTAAGAAAGTTTTGTTTCATCAAGACAATGCACGTGTTCACACTTCGGTTGAAACAATGTCTGTAATCCATGATTTTGGCTACGAATTGCTGCCCTACCCACCTTATTCGCCGGATTTACCCCCTCGGGTTATCATTTATTTCTAAATTTAAAAAAACATTTGAGTGGCTTGAAATTTTCGACCAAAGGTGAGGTGATAGTCGCAGTAAACGATTATTTCGCCAATCTTTCGGAATCTCTTTTTCGGAGGGGATGAACAAGTTGCAGGTCAGGTGGAAGAAGTGTGTTAAACTAGATGGAGACTATGTCGAAAAATAAAAATAAATTTAGATACACTTTTCTTTCATTTTCTTGGTCGGGCTTAGAACTTTTAGATCCACCCTCGTATGTACAGAATGTTATGTTTAATAAACATTTCTCTACAACTTTCAGTTGGCCGCAACTGAAACATGACTCTAATGCAGCGTTTCTGTACTTTAAACACGACTCCATTGTCTGTAGAGTTACCCCAAAATATAATGCTATAGCGAAGGAGTGACGCAACTATACCGTGATAAGCGACAAGGCAAAAATGTATATTTAAAGCTTCGAATAGCAAAGGCATAACTACTAATTTTTTTAGATAGTTCTTCAAAATGTAATTTCCAATTAAGTTGGTAGTCAACGATTAATCTTAAAAAAATTGGTCGCTTCCACATTCTCTAATTTACTATCGTGATATTGTATATTAATTGTTGAAATAAAATGTCGTTGATTAAAGTGCATAATTTTTGTTTTTTCCAAGTTAATTCTAAGATTATTACTGTCCAACCATGTAATTGTAGATGTCAATGTTTCATTAATATCAAATTCAAAATTTATAATGTCCTTACAAGCTAAAGTTACCGTGCTGTCATCAGCAAATAAAGTCATTGGTTTGTCTATACACTATATAGTGTATACACATATATTTTGTAGGTAGTAGCTATCGCTTCACGACTTGTGCCGTAAGTTGAGAGCTAAGATTTGTAGAAATAAAATAAAGCGACTTTAGAGAGAGCTCTAATAATAATAAATAAATCAAGAATACGGCTTTTTGTTGATTTGTCGCGCAAATCGACCTCTCCCTTTAGAGGGGGGGAGGGGAATGAGGAGGTTGGCCTCCTCAGATAAGCCAAACACTAAACGAGCTCAATTATGCTTATCCACGACACCGCAATTTAAACGGCATCGTGCGCGCGCCGTTCCACTAGAGTGGGGAGGGGGACCGCTCTCCCCTTTTCGGCCCAAAAATAGTTACTACAGGGTACATTACAATAAAACTACATTTACGGATTTTATGTAGCCCGACGTTTCAGAAGCTTTACAGCAACCATGGTCACGGGTGGACTGAGGTGACAGATGTCTTGATGTACCAAGTTTGTAAAAGTACCCGAAGAAAGTCGTAAAGAACGTGTAGCCGATATGAAACACCGACAAACACACACGTGTAACAAAATCTGCGGTCTGTGAGCATGCTGAAGTTGCACCCAAATTTCAATAGAGAAGATGGCTGGGTTCTTCCCTGTGCTTGGGATCCAGTGGTGCACATAATCGAATCTAAAAGTAAACATAACACCTCAAGACAGCAAGATATAATAAGTACTGTTTGCGTTAATCGGAACAACAAAAATAATAATTCTTCGGGTACTTTTAAAAACTTGCTACATCAGGACAACTGTCATCTCAGTCCACCCGTGACCATGGTTACTTTAAATCTTCTCGAACGTCGGGCTACATAAATGATTTAATAATGCGCGGTAAAATCCGTAAAAGTAGTTTTATTGTAATGACTAACATTCGCGTAAACTTAAGACATCAATACTATAGGGTACGCCCACAATCAACCCCCAAAAAAAAGAAGAAATAACATCGAAATAATACGCCTTAAATCATATTTATTGCAAAAACTATAGATTTTATGGCGACTTTTGATTAAAATCATCGCATTGCAGAATTCAATTATGAATGGCACTGCGTTAGTATTTTCTTATTGTTTTATGGCAGTCACCTGTAAGTTTAAGTATATTGTATTTATGTTAAAGAATTATATACGAAATTTACATTTGTTTTGTAATTAAACTTTAAATCCAACATTTAAACGCAAGTAAGAATTAATCATACAAACATTATATTTTCGTATTTTCTATTTGTTTCGCTAAAATTCAAAAAAAATTATATTTAATGGCAAAACCCTTCATTTCAGATTTTTTTCATAATATACTTTTACCGTTACACGTTATAACATCACTCAGGGATGTGGGAATTTTCTGGAACAATACGCTGGCGACATTAAATTAGCTCGACTCTGAACATTTCGGTTTGCGGCGCTATCCAAAACATCTGATGATAGGACAAGATGCGATAGATCGTCAAGCAGGAGATAAAGAATCGTCTAGGTCACTACTCTCAGCACCGACAATAAACGACACAAGCATGATTTAGTATGAATGTATAGTGGCAAAATCAAAAATCTAGAAGTACTATTTGCTCATAATAATAATGACTGACATAAGGTGTGCAGTATACGCATACACAAGTGCACCCTCACCTCCCTCATTCTCCTATTCATTTCGTCAGTTCGACACGACCAGAGACCAATCAGGCACAGGATATCTTGAAGTGCTCGTCCAGACGGGGCACTGTTCCCGTCTACGGAATGTTATTAGAAATGGAATAATTTCAATTTGCTCCGACTTAAGACTTGTGTTTGAACACCGCTACTAGACTACAAAACCGTTAATAACGAAAGAATATAATATAACATATTAAAAAAACTGTCAATTACAGGTAGTTATGCAGGTGTAAATAAATTTAGGTTTGACTATACTTACGAGGAGTCGTGTGGAGGCTGGTTTAAGGTTCATCTAATACCAACAACATGGAAGGAAGCCTATCTTCGGTGCAGTACGGAAGGTAACATGCTAAGAGTAATCAAATAGAATTACTTCTTCTTTTTGAGATTCTAAATTTAATTTTATCAATTATGGAATGTATATATATTTACCTACTGAGTGGGCACTATGTTATAATAAATATTTTTTAAACCTTTTTTACGACTACCGACGCCCATGAAAATCTGCGTTATTACTATGTCGATGCGTTGCCCTCTTTCCCCCTCCCAATGTGCCACCGGTCACTCACAAACCGCACGAAACGCTACACTGAAGATTATTATGTGAGCGTGAGGTACCTCCCCGGTCGTGCCGGCCCAATTCCGTTGCATAGGAGGATGTAGTATCATGACCTTCCGAGTAGCGGTGGAGCGGAGGCACTCTTCGGTGAAGCCCATACGCGCCGGAGTGCCATAGGGCAGTTGCCTCTCGCCTGTACGCGGCCTACACCAACGACATCCTCACACTCAATGATCCTTCAGGAGAGGGTGAGGCGGATGTCATGGTCGCGCTGTTCGCCGACGACAGCGCATACATCACCTCGTCCCGCAAGCCGGAGCTCGCAACTGGGCACATGCAGCGCATGCTGGACCGGTTGCCGGAGTGGCAAGACAGGTGGCGCATGTCGACAGGTGGCATGGATAAGACCACGGCGCTATTTGTCAGCAAGAGGCGCACCATGCCGAGGTGGTTAAAGTTCAGAGACCATGATGTGTCTTGGGAATCCCCAGTCGTGTATCTCGGATGCAGTATCGACCGCGCGCTGCGGATGGGCTCGCAGGTGGACCGTGCGGTCAACCAGGCGAGAACAGCCCGCGCTATGCTGTGGCCGGCACTACCGTCCAGACTCCCTACACGGATGAAACTGGGAATTTACAAGACGTATATCCGGACACGCCTCACTTACGCCGCCCCCGCATGGTCGAGCGCTATGTTCAATAGGGCAGACAATGTACCGCATGCTCATCTAGGCGACCTGGCCCCGCTGCACGCGCGACCATCCAACGGGAGACCGTATCCGCGTGAAGTCCCCCCCACCCCACCCCGTGATCCACCAAGCGGACTAGGGACTGCGTGTCCGGCGAACCGGACGAGGATCACACATGCGCACGCATAACACACCCAATCTCTACTCACCAACAGTCACAACACAGCGCACAACACACAGGCCCTAAACAGGCCTACATTCCCCCCCTGAGCCCTTAAGCTACGATGGCAAACCTGCAAATTGCGGACCCGCTACCGAAGGGATAGTTGTCCCCTCGCAATCCAACCCGGGTTATGAGGTTCGCCTCGGTGCCCGCAGCCCTCGCCGATCATCTGCGGAGATGACCTCCTCCTACGCAACATGGCACTACCTCTTACCATATTCTTAATATTTTCAAAACATGAATTGGAATCCTATAGGTTGTTTGCGGTTCTTCACCTCTAACGTGACGTCACTCGCTCTGATAAGCGCTCAACAGGTGTTATTTCATAATAGTGTCATTAAAAAAATGTTAAAATTTTTAAATAATAAAATAATAAATCAAGAGATTTGTAACCTTTGATTTTATAAAATTTTAGTACTTTATGATGACAGTCATTATGCCTATTATAGGAGCCGTCCTAGCATCGCCTCTCAATTCCCATATGCTTTCGGCTATGACGAAGAGAGTTAAGAAGTTAGAAAATGAAGAAAACGTATGGACTGGAGTCAACTGTAGATATCAAATTGGACATTATTATTCAATTGAAGGTTATTTTAAGCACAACTTACTTATTACTTGTTCTATTAGACTTACTAATATTTGTATATAACAAAGTGATCTGACAATATTCAAGTATACCATATACCATAAACTCCACCATGCCTCAAGCCTGGGGAGAACCCAGACGCTTTGGGCGAAGCCAGTTGGACCGAGGGGGCTGCTATTTGTACCCTTCTTATAAGACGAGGGGACTAAAGATTAGGAGGCGGGAGCGAAGGGGCGAGAATGGAAACAACCCATTACAGTTCCCCAAAGTTGGTAAAGTTGTAGTGCGGTGCGGGGCAACTCTTTAGTGGGTATTGTTAACAGATTCTTTCAAATTGTAGTTTCTAGAATTTCGGTGTCGTTTCAGAGCCTTTTTAATGCAAAGAAACAAACAAACAAATGTGCAAATGTTTCGTCTTAAATATCAGTATTGACAATACCTGCCCGGAAAGGTACGATTTGAGCATCGAGTACGTATAAGGATTGACTAGATACTTGAGAGTACCCGATACAACAAAACAATGCCTTCGCGTTATTTTTAAAATATTAACATACCCCAGTGGTCTATAGTGGAGTTAAAACATTCGGTAGTTTCAATAAGTAGCTTATGGTCAAAACTACTTCAAGTCGGAGTGTACGAATATCTTTATACTATTTTCTTTATCACAAATGTTTTCCGACTTAGAATAGCCATTACCTGACACCGATGTTATTATATTTTACGAAATATCAAATGTATTAAGAACAATTCGGTATATACTTGATCGCGTAGCAAGGATACTGCATCCTTGCTACGCGATTACCACATCGCACAAGTTGCAGAGCAAAGCAAAATCAAAAAAAATATTTCCGCCATTCAACGTCATAGGTAGCCCTGACAGCCGCGCTTTTATAGGTCACACCAATCAAAAGCTTGGTATCTCTTAAAAAAACTCTCGTTATATAAAGAAGACTGGTCAATTAATTTAATCCGCTGGATCTGCAACTAGTTTAAATTTAAATGCGAGACGCCCGCCGTCCAGTGCAACGCGTCAGCCGGACGGCGGGCAGGCCGTGAGCCGGGAGTAACTACATCAACATACCATCCGTACTCGTACCAGTACCCGACGTCATACCCAAGCCGGCGGTGAGCAGCTCCACCGTATCCACGATTCGCCGCCAGCCCGCGCCGTTGTTGCCGTTGGCACAGCCTGCGCGACGTGTACAGGCCCTAGCAACAGGTTTTCCCGATTCGCCGCAAGATGGCGTTGAGCAACCTCAGGTAGTCGGTGGTCATTCGAAACATTTTCATAATGAATAGAAATCGATTACAAACCACGACTTTATATTTAAAATTATTTCTGGTTATAGAATTACATTTACAATTGAGCATTAAGTTAACAAAAACAACATCCAAGTGAGTACCCGAGACGCTACTCTTCTAATAACGAGCATTTAGAGGTTGAGAAAGAATTTTGAATTTATTACTGATAAAGGCATGTAATTCTTGTAAATATCAATTCATTTCTGATATTTCTTTAGTGTCAAAAAGTGATCGCAGTAAACGGTATATGTTAAATTTGGAAAGGTTAAAAATTATTTTTACCCGGATCAATTTAAGTTAGAAGTCTGGCTGTAAGGACGACAACAGTCAACAGAAAGTGCGAAAGCTGCAATGCAAGGATTATCTAAGTTGGGTTTTAGTATCAATAATAATGAAAGTAGAGAAAGTAGTAGTTTGACCCCACAAACATCTTGTAATTTTTTTAGTATTTCTTTTGGATTCTGATAAGATGATTATGAGTCTAACAAATAATAAAAAAATTAAGAATATGTCAAAAAGTGCATATTTTAATTAACTTAAATAGAATTCGGATTCGGGAGAGTGTACATTTTTTAGGCAAACATACTCCAGCTTGTCCCGTCGTTGCTTATGGATGGCTCCACATCAATTTTCAATAGAGAGCTAAATATCCTTCTTTTTTGAAAAGTAATGATGACTACGATGCGCGTAACAGATAATTTATATTATGATTTGTGGAAAAATAAGATAATAAATTCCTTATAATGTAATCCGAGATAGCAGTTTTCAAATGGTAATTGACACAGATGCTTCAACGTTAGGTTGGGGAGCAGCCTGCGTTGGCGAAAAGACAGGTGGTTATTGGACTACTTCATAAAGTGTAAATCATATAAATTATCTGGATCTTCTTTTGTCTTAAATCTTATTTTGGTCTTAGATCATTTGCTGACGACAAGATGAGCAGTGACATTCTGTTAAGTGTCGATAATACAACAGTATTGTATAAACGAATGGAAGGAGTCCAGTTTCCTCATTTAAACAGCATTACTAAATTATTTTGGAATTGGTGTGAAGAAAGGTAAATGTTTATGTAAGCATCATACGTCGCTCAATATTGAAGCAGACAGTGAATCTACAAAAATAAATGTACGCAGAATGGGAGCTCGGCAATTTCGAGTTAAGTCAAATAATTTGTAGTTTCGGAGAGCCCCACATCGGTATATACGCTTCTAGAATATCTATACATATCGTGGAAAAAAGATCCATATGCTTACAATATTGGCGCATTGGCAATCAATTGGATCGAATTTTATTGTTTTGTTTTCCCACCTCTCACTTTGATTTTGGGAACTCTAAAGTAAAGTGTATAACATTGTCAATGTGTCATTACAATAAAACTACTTTTACAGATTTTATCGTGGCTTATTGAATTATTTATCTAGCCTGACGTTTAAGAAGCTTTCAGTTCCAATAATTCCTCTGGTACTTTTAAAAACTTGGTACTCCAGGACATCTGCCATCTCAGTCCACCCGTGACCATGGTCGCTGTAAAACTTCTGAGACGTCGGGCTAGATAAATAATTCAATAAACCGCTATAAAATCCGTAAAAGTAATTTTATTGTAATGACTAACATTCGCGTAAACTTAAGACATCAATATGTCACTATGTGTTATTTATGCCTGAATGATTTAGTAATATTGCCTCCCAGTGTAAGCCTTCTCTCCTCTCCTATCAGCTCAACATACTCGTTGCATCGAAAACTTTACCTGGTAGTGTGTGTGCCATCCGAGAGGGATTTCTTAAACAACACGTCCGAGAAACAGCCTTAGAAGTATTTCATCTATTTCACGGAATACAAGGTCACAGTACTCTTGGAGTTTGAAATTATGGTGGGAATATTATTTAGAAAAGAAAATTGACTTTTATAATTTTAAGTTTCAATGCTTACTGTTCATTAGAGTTTATTTGAAACTGTTTTCCAAAAGGATTATCTTATGGTACGTGATTTCATTAATCTCATTTCATAAAGTAAGTTATGATTTAAGATTAAAACGATTCTTTATGGGGATTTTCAGGCTAAAGCCAACGTTACCTCGTTATAGTGTTACATGGGACCCTAATATTGTTCTGGATTATTTAGAAACTTTGGTTAGTGTTTCAATTAGTTTGGAACAATTAACTTTTTCAATTCAAATAACGGGTCATTACGAGTTGGTTGGTCTTCACAATCAGCCGTCTTTGCCAATTTCTACAATATACTGAGCCTAATTTTCTTAACTCTACATCAACATCATAAGTTTGTGAAGTAAAATATATTCTTTTTTTGTTTTAAGTGCATTGTTGCTTTTTGTGAAATTGCCAAGTTGAGAGTTGCTTGCTGATTGTTGCTCCTATACTTGCTTACTCTAAACAGAATGACACTAAATGTCACGATTGCCAGCCTACGTGACTGAATGGCGAAAATATTTTTTCGTTTTTGATTTACTCTGAAACTTGAGCGACATGGTTAGCGCGTAGCTGGGATACTGTTACATGGCCAAGTATGTACTTGACCATGTAATAGTATTTCATGTTAGCCGGAGAGATTTCATACGTATTAAATCTCTCCAACGGCGGCAGGATAGTTATTATCAAACTTCTCTTCAGGTAAGTTCGTTTAATTAACCAATTATAGTTTTTTTAACTAACAAAAATCATTGATTTTTTACTGTAACATAACATTTACATATTCAACATTCCAACGTAAGTAATACACAAACTGTTAAAGTACTTGTTAGAGCTTTTTGATAGAATAAATTTAACTTATTTCATCAGGTGTCCCGCTAATCAGGATGAATCTTTCATGGATGCCAAATGAGCCCAATAACTACCGTAACTATGAGAAATGCATTCTTCTCACAAAATCTGCTTGTATAGCTGATATGGATTGTTTAGAAGTATTTCCGTTCATATGTTACAAAAAAGCACCCGAGAAGGTCCAACTTAACGAATGCGGTACCACTGACAATGGTAAGTGATCTCTTATTCTTAGGATCTTGATGATGTTATGCGTACCAACTATATGGCCCATTGATGGGGAGGAGGAAAGGAGGCCAACGAATCTACGTGGCAATTAAAAATGCGTATACATTACTATTGGCGCTGGTAGTTGTTAAAAAACTCTGGTTTGTCGTTTGTTCCTGTACTATAAAATTGTAGTCGCTGCCAGTCACTTCAGCTTAGTAAGAGAAAGTGTCACGCTGCAATTTAGCCCAGTGTAAGTTTCGCTTTAAAGCGCCAGATATTACGCGGTTCTTGTGATTTCCTGTGACCCACTGAAGAGGATGTGGAAAGGAGTGTTCTTGTCTGCATACCAATTATACTGTCTATGGAAGTACGTAACAAAAGGAACAAAATGCTACAAGCAAACATTTTCGACGTTGAGTATACGTTTCGGTGGCCACCTATGTAATGTTATTTAGTATCCGACTTGTATATGGAAGTGGCACATTCTATCTGCAGGCAATTAGTATCAGCTTAACACATGTCTCCAGGGCTAAATCTTTTTATACAAAAACCTTTACGCGATTAAAACTTGTATAGCTAAGTTACGTAGTTGTCATATGAAAATATTATACGACAAAAGACAGATATAATTCGGACTCGCAATACACCAATATACAGAAAAATCAAAAAATTCTGTATAAAGATATTATGTAAGACTAAAGGTTATATAGATGTTTTGTTATATGAAAATGTTTGGTGGCGTCCGTTTACCCGCTTTTACTGATTTATACCCTGTGATCATTAGGGATAGAATAAGCTTCAGTGATATCTATGCGTATATAAAACCATTAATTTTCTATAGTCAGTCCGTTAATCTGTCCGCCCGACGGGCCCGTTCATCTCTTTTTTATCTTGTCCTGTTTTGTTTGTTGGTCAGTTCCTAGTGTCATTGGACGCACTTCCTAGTACCCGATCGAGAAGAAAGTAGAGTCGACGATGTATAACTAATGTGGATGTATTTTATCTATTTTATTGATATGGTACACAACATCACAATGTATTATACAATTGTAAAGCAGATGATGAGCTCATCTGATGATGGAGAATGGTCATGGACATTTCTAATAAATTTATTATAATATAGAGGAACAAACGAACCATTGGAACCGTTTTTACTAATATCGACGCTCATGAACATCAGCCATTCCGATGCGTTGCCTTCCTTTTCACCTAGCCCCCAATGGGCCACCGGATACTTACAAACCGCAAGAAACAATACACCAAAGATGGCACTTTACGCCGGTATCATGTGAGCGAAAGGACCCGCATGCCAGCCCAATTGCTACAAAGCAGCTCGGCACTACCTCTGCTAGAACTTCAAAACTAAACCTTTAAATTATTTATCAAATATAGCGGCGTACAGTGCTGCGACACTGTCGCCCTTCGTGCGGCCTGCGGGACTCGAGGGGAGGGGCGGAGCAGGTCGATCAGTATATAACACTGTAACACCGAACCCAATAATTTACAGACTTTCATTACTTACATTTGTTTCCTTCATTTACTGACACTCTTCACATTCTACATCAACGTGCATAAACACAAAACCAATTGATTTACAAAACCATAAATAATATTTATATTTTCGTTAAATATGGTACATATATGATAAAAAATAAGCTGATTTGTTTTAATTGTTGCCTTTTCAGCATACAGACTATTTCCAAAGACGGGGACCTGTTATAAGTTTCATAGTTTGGGTCGTAACTGGACACGTGCCTTTATGACGTGCTCCAGTGAAGGCGGATACTTGGCGATTCCGAACGATAAAGCAGAAGCGACTCATTTAGCAAAATTAATTAACGATAACTTAAAAAGTATGAGATCCACAATCGGTCAAGTAACAAAACACACGGTGTTTTTGGGTTTTTCCAATTTGAACCACGACGGTCACTGGACCACTGTCCACGGTAAGCAAATGTGTTCCGACAAATTTTATTGCTCCCTGATATAAAAACGCAAGAAACACTTTTCCGTTTGGGTATACAGCCTTTCATCATCATCATTATCATTAGCCTCCATTATCAATCCACTGCTGGACTGGCCTCTTTCAGTGAATACCGAGACGAGCGATGTCCTACTAGTCGTATCCATTCTGGGCCGGCAGAGGTATCTTCCCACCGGTAAAGTGGCATTTAGGCTTCGATAGTGAATTGCGAATATCTTACATATTAAATTATACTACACAGAGAAACACGTTTTATTGTTGGAGACCTTTTTCAGAGAATTTTGAACAAAGACTCTACGAACTAATAGTCATTCTCCTAAAACAAAACACTGATTTTTTTCTCTTTGTACCACTGTAGGAGCACCACTAGAAGAAGGCTACACCCAATGGGATGCGAGGCAACCAGACGGGTTCGCAAAACAACAATTCTGTGGCGCGATGTTTCCAAATGGTAACCTCGACGACATGTGGTGTTCTGAGGTGTCAACATTTATATGTGAAAAGGACCCTTCAAGCTTAATTTAATTAGAGTTCGATAATAATTAATATAAATTATGTCTCTGTCATCGTAATAATCATATTATTGGTTTCAATAAGTATATTTTATTAAATTTATTACCGTGTAAGCAAATGTTCCGGCATTAATTGTCCTTACAAGTTTCGTGTACATTCAGTAATATGGAAACCTATGACTATCCGTTAAAGAGACACAACAATGAATAACATTTGCGTAAATATACGAAAACAATATACCTCCTGCTCCATTGTTAATTCGATAATGAAGGAGGTATAAATAATAATAATTCAAATTTTTCCAAATGTGGTACATATATAATAAACAAAGCTGATTTGTTTCTATTTTTGCCCTTTCAGCATACCGACTATTTCCAAAGATCATTGGCCTATTATAAATTTCATAGTTTGGATCATAACACCCTGCAGTTAGCTATAGTCAACATTTCCTTTTTCTCCATTTACGCCAAAAAAGTGTAACTAGTAACTTGTAACGCGTGTACGATTACGTCCTCAATTGTTTAACGATTTTCGAGATTATTCATGTTATAACTGGTATACCATCAACGTAGGGATTACTTAAAATACTTATCACAAGGTAGTGGCTAAGTTTTTGTAAATACCTTGCTGGATATTACGACCAGGTTACACCAGCCGTGGTCACGAGCCGACTGACGTGAGGTGATGACAGCTGCTGTGACGCGGGATCGATGCAACGACTACCCTCGTTGCGAATGAAAAGTAGGGATTACTTGTTACATAAATATTGAAATAAAATTTATTTTCTTTAATTCAAAATAGTATGATTAAAATTTCTTTTTGAACGCCAACAATTAAGTCTACCACCGGTTTAACCCTAGCCCTGGGCTGTGAAGAAACAGCGAAAGAAACTCAGTGGGTTTAACGCAAAAAACCCATAATGTCAGTTTTGGTTTTCACTGCCGCTATTTCTACATGTCCAACCTAACGGAATATGCCTTTTCTTATTTTTGCATCAAGTCTTTGTATCAGATCGAATCTCTCTTATATTTGAATGTTTTTTTGGCGGGTGTTACGCTATATAATTTTTGCAACGATCTCATCTCCGCCGCTTGTGATTCTACTTTCATGCCCTTTCTCACACGCACACACAACTTTCACTTATGTACAATAGCGTCGTGACGTCGTCATGACAAGCACAAAGTTGTGCAGGCAAAAACGCGCAAACTGCTTAATGCAACCTTTATATGAGTTAAAACTTCATACAGGCAACAGTGTGAATGAAGTTTTATACTCTTCATCTGACATCAGGTTTTGTTGGTTTTGTAACTCTTCGATCCGTGCCAAAAGCACAAGCAAAAAAAGAAACTCATGCATTTCACAATAAAAAAATTATCAAATTTAATCAAAGTAAACTTTTGGGATCCTTTTCACAAATAAAAGATGCCAAAGATTTACACCACATATCGTGTAGCCTGCCAATTATAGACATTGCAGCACAGAAATGCTCGTCTTGGAACCCGTCTGGTTGACCTATATCCCATGTGGCAAAACCATCTTCCAGTGGCTTTCCTGAAACAAATGTAAAAAGAAAAATATCACCACACGCATTTTCTGTACTGTCAGTGTTATAGGAAATGGCCTACTGGAGGACAAAACTAGTGCCTTTCAATGCAAGACCGAAACTTGAAACCTTAAACCTCGTGAAGCTACGAGTGTGTTGCAGCGAAAGCGTGTAATTGTATGTGATAGCAAATGTGTTGCGTAGAACCAGATCCTGGTCGTCCTTCTCAGACGAACTGTAGCTCTGAACATCTACGACACTAATAGCCTACCTGCTTCAAACGGCATAAAGGTAAGTTTATTGTTTTTATATTCATTAATAATCACTTTATTTCGAATTTACCGTTTTATTTTTGTTAGTCAGGAATATTTACGATCGATTTGAGGCCTATCCCTTACAATTTTTATTCATTATTCGTAATAGGTACATAAACTAAGAACGTATTATTATTATAATTTCTAATAATAATAGGAGCAATATATATATGGCTTTAAATAATAATCATAAATTGTAATAATAATAATTGGACCGAGTTGAATTATTCATCAATTTATACATTTTTTAATATTTTTCTTCACGTAATCCATAATTGTATCATGAAACTAGCAGTCCGTTTTGGACTGTTCACCTATTCGTATATTTCACAGAATAGGGCAAATTTTCATTGATTTACAAAAATACAAATATTATAAATTTTAATTTCGCCATCGTAAACATGACGTTACCACACGACAAATAATTCAGTTTATGACAGAACGATAGTCGGGACAGTAGTTTTCAATAAATTCCGCAGCTGCGATATAAGGCTCTATTTTGTGTCCCTTCACACCATTGATTACACTATCGAACTTTTCATAATTATCTATTAAGTTTAAAAAAATGTTAGAAAGAAATTAGAAAATATAATAATTTTATAGTAATTGAACTTTTCAAGTTAGTCTATCAAGTCAAACTATGCCAGCCGCTTTACCGTGCACTCCTAACGCGGCATCGTGAGAGCGAGTAGTACCTACCTCCTCAGTCGTGCCGGTCTCATCCGGCTGCAAAGCTGCAATAATTACCTTCTAAAATATTATATTCTCCTTGTGGTGCATCTACATACGTATTATATTTAGGAAAAACTTACCCCAAATAGTGGTCCATTGACCATCGTGGTAACCATTATGAATCCCCAAAAATGTTTTTGATCTAAATCTTGCTGTAAAGGCAGTTCGGTTGATGTTATGCCTAAAAAAGTATTTTAAATACTCAGCTTCCTCATCACTGTCCGGAATAGCTAAATATCCACCTTCACCAGAGCATGTCATGAAAGCATCGTCCCAAGTGCGAGCTTTATAATGAAATTTATAACAGCTACCTGTTTTTGCGTTTAGCTTGTATTCTAAAAAGGCAAAAATTAACAGTGAATACATACTCTTAACAAGTTCACTGCAGCTTCCTGTGATGTGATCTACTATTTCGCGGGTTTAGTCTACATTTGACGGTTTTTATTATTTCTTTGAAAGCAAAATTTGAGTGATTTTCGGTTTTTGTTATCTGTTCTTAAAAGGCTTCTTCTATTTTATGTAAGTATGATAAGGAGAGAGATATCGAGGGAAACCCTTACAAATGTTTGTGAAAGTTCCACCACTATGGTATCGCAGGTATATCTCTCAACCTCATATTTAAATAAAAGAACTCAAAGGCTTGAGGTTAATAATAAAAAGTCTAATGTAAATAGTTCAGAAATAGAAGTCCCACAGCACAAAAAAGAAAGGATCACAAAAGAGTCCCTCTTTTGTGATCCTTTCTTTTTCTTGTGCTGCGGAAGCAAGCTATTCTAATACATTGCTAAGAGGAAAATTTAAAGAAATTGGAATCCTTTTATACAATACGTTTTCGACAATGGAATATACGTCTGCAAAAATATGAATCAGTTCGTTAAAAAAATGGTATTCACGTGCGAAATACTCGGAATAGTATCGACCTGGACGTACACGGGTACATTCAGGTGTGTCCACTCCAGGTTCAACGAATTACTTTCTTTGCTTGGTCTAATCACTGGATGAGACTAAGCAAAGTAAATAATTCGTATGTTTATACAGTAGGATCCCCGGAAACGTTCAAAATGTTTCAATTAGTAATAAAAATACAAAGACACTGTAATAGAGCGTTTTAGTGGTAAAGCTTTTTATAAGGTAAAATATTTTATAAACGATCTTCCCAGTCATTTTCGGTATCGTTGTAATAAGATATAATAGAATGGAATATAATTACAATGTAACTAGTTTTGTGGGTTACGCGGTGCCACTGAAAATTTATCCTCTATGATGCCAATTTCTGTAGTTATATGCAAAAATTATTTATGAACTATAAACAACATCCTGCTTTATAAAAGCAATAACTTTTATTTATACAGCTATTTTTGCCTGTGTACGATACAAAGATCACAAAAATTGGTAATTTTTTGGTATTTTTTATCAGTAAGAGATAGTTAGGTCCTGCGTTGCAGCGGAATTGGGCTGGCAAGACCGGAGAGGTACCTCTCACTTACAAGATACCAGCGTAAAGAGACAAAAATAACAATTCGTTCTGAAGAGTAACTATGTACTCGTCTCTTTTCTTTTTCCTAATAAAATAAACTCAAAAAAAATACTTGAAATACAATTATAATTATTTTTAGAAAAAAAACTGGACATAAATTGTAGGCCATGGAAACATCATGAGGCAAATTCAGTCGTGACAATTATCACTTAGCACAAGTATGCTACTATGCACTTTAAAAATAAATTCTTGCAATTGTTGCATTTTATTGCAAATTTTCCGTCTTTTCTTGTTTCTTGTCACATATGCAATATTTATAATTCCGGCAAACACTGCACTTTGCCAACTTCATGTTCTGCGGGCTACAGAGTAGTTGGCACACTTTTGGGTCTAAACTATCCGCTCTACCTCCTGTAAAATTGTAAATCTCTATGATTTCAGTTTTTCCTGACCTTTTATTATTGATTCGGTCATGAACATTGAAGAAATTACTATCACTTTTTACTTTTTCGAAATATTTTCATAACCATTGTCGTTCTAAAAGTCATCGCGACCAGTTTCGCCTATGCTCCACAAAGATGTAGACAACTTCATGTCCCGATTTTAATGCTCGTGTTGATAATACACGATAAGTTATTAAAGCTTTCATCACCGTTTCAAAAACATGGTTTGTCCAAAGTATCTTAATAACTTTTTGGGCTTGCATGAGGTTCAAGTCACTATGTGAAAAACTGGTTTCGATTTCGGGTACCGGTACCTCACTGCTGTCAGAATCGTGCGATGGCGAATCTTCAAAATCGTATATTCCATGTTGTTCTTCTGGATTGCCGCAAACACAAATTCCAAGTCACAATATCTCTGATCATTTCTTTTCACTTAAAGATCGCCATCTTATCAGAACACCTGTAAAAATACGATTACATAAAAACATGACCAGAAACTGACGTGACTGGTGTCGTGAGGGTTCGCGCTGCCCCCAAACGTTACGCGCCTCGCCGTGAGTTGCGACATAAACATGGCCTGCTTTATTTTTGAGTAATCGCATACTCAATATGCCTTGTATGATACAGTTTTTAAAAATTTGAAAAAATATTACGTGTGGGACCACCAGTTAAGGATTAATATCAATGGAGCCGCAGCCTTTGATCTTCCTTCTTAATGTGAACTTCCTACAGCTGAGTGAATGTTTATACTATCAATATTTATAAATTGTGTTTCTTTATATTTTATTATTATATGATAAATACTGAATAGATACTGAGTAGTACATTTGTTGATAAACCATATTTTTCTGTTTTTAATATTAAAGACATAAAAACGCTTACTGTGGGTTATTATTCCTTCACCACGGCATAGGTCGTTCTTAAGTCATCTCGGATCTTTTGTAGAACTTTTTTAACTTCTTCGACGTGTCTTTATAATATTTTTTTTTTATAAAAACTGACCTTGTGAGGCTAGACGTAAGCAGTGTCCCCGCTAAGTTGAGCAAAAATCTGCCGTAACCGGCTTCGTTAAATGTTATGTACTGATTAGTAAAATTATTTATTGCCCGAGAGCAAGAATGAAAGAATAAATACTTTTACCGTTATCAGTGGTACCACATTCGTTAAGCATAACCTCTGCAGGTGCTTTCTTGAAGCATATAAAAGGGAAAACCTCCTTGCAATTCATATCTGCTAAAGATGCACTTTTTGTCAGAATTGCACATTTGTCATTGTTTTTGTAATTATTTGGTTCATATGGCATCCATGTAACAATCATTCTGTTTAGTGGAAAACCTGAAATATATTTCTTTTTTTTTTTAAAGACAGTTGCAGACATAAACAAAAATATATTTATAAACATTGTTTCTTGGGTAATTTTCGAGCCATATATTTTGAAATTTTCTCTATAACTGAATATATATAATGTTTTTTTTTTTTTTTCATTATTAGACTCGATATTCATATTGCTTACATAGAATATATGAGAAATAGTGATAGCCAGTTACTAATACTTCTACACACAAAATTAAATTCGCCAATTAGTTTAAACTTTAAGGGATACCCCACATGCGCGTCATTATCCAATCGCAGTGTTGCACTCGGGCGTAGCGCGGAGAAGTGCGTGAGTGACCCCTAAAGCACTACATATACACTTGTGTATACATATAGCTATTTCGATCATCACGCTCCGGATCTGCCTGCTGCTACTGTGTGAGTGCGTTCATCAAGTTGTTTCATCAAACCCATTCTCTTGCTCCCACACTAGCGGCTCGGATCTACCTCTTTGCGTGCGGGAGGGAGTCCTTTTCGGGACAGCGTCCTTTTCAAGATATGAGTGCCAAAGTACGTAAAAATATGGTCGCTGCTTTAACCGCTCGTCACGGCTGCTGCGCCCGTTTCTCTTGGGACAGGGCTGACTGACGTGTCGCCGGCGATAGCGGTCATCCCCGTAGGTCGCGGCTCGGCAACACCCAACAGAGACTATGCGCGGATCGCCCGATGTGTGAGTGAGTCTATTTAATCATCCTCCATGTCGAAGCCTGCGGACCGCGGGCTTGAGCCCCGATCGAGGACGCCGTCTACATCATCCACCGCCTCCAACCAGTCGTCGAGAGGTGACCTGCGTTCAGCGAGTAATACCACGACCAACGCACCCAGCCGCAACCCACTCGCTGCCCCCAAATTTCAAGCTCTTCCTCAGGTAACACCTACCCAGATTGACCCGGCTGTAGGTGTGCCGCGCATGCCGCATGTCCATATGCTCATCGGCACCACCCAGATACGAGGCCGAGAGTACAACGCCGGGCAGTGACGTCGACTGGGCAAAGTTTATTTGCCCTGGGTTCCCGGGGAGGGAGAGGAAGCCCTCACGAGCAATTTACTCACCTACCTGTGCTGCCACTGCATCCATAAGAAATGTCGAGGTCGTGGGGAAAAAGGTGAAGACTTCCTGGTGATGTCTAGCGAAAATGTTGGCACTGTCCAGCGCACGGTATCGCAGCTTCCCATCCTCATGGTAGAAAGAGCGGGTGGGCTCGTATTAACTATCGGCGGAGTCACGAGATTCACAATTCGCATTTTTTATAAGATAAGGGGCAAACGGGCAGGTGGTAGGTAACTACTGCCAGCTATAGACATCTGCATGACCCGAGATTATGCAGGCGCGTAGCCGTCTTTTAAGATGGGAGTTAGCTCTTTTCTTGAAGAACCCCATATCGTTTCGGTTCGGAAATACCGACTGGGGCAGCTGGTTCCACATCGAAGTTATGCGCAGTAGGAAATTGCGCTTGAAATGCACAATTGTGGACTTTTGGGCATCAAGGTGGTGATGGTGGAACTGAGAGTTCTACCGTGATGTCAGAGAGTGGAATTTCGCTGATGGTTGCTGCAGTTGGTCATGCGCTTTTTGCGATGATGATGATGTGGCGTGAAGTACTGCTTCGGCCTATTAAGCACACCTAGCTTCTTAGGGGCTAATTTAGCCTTCGCCTCCAAATGACCGAGGAAAAGAACATTTCTCGATATGTCGAGTATAGAGAGTATAGAATCCCGATACTAGCTGAGGCTATTAGGAGGGTATATTCGAAGCGAGGAAATACGGAGATGGGTGTTTTTAGCGGTACACACGCAAAGTTGTGTCTTTTTGGGGTTACATTGGACTAAACTTTGTCGGCCCCATTCCGAGAAATTCGTCAATAAAAACTTGACTACAGACACAATTTGGTTCCGATACTTGGTAACATTTTCCCGGAAAATATTGATGCGACCAGTATACATTGCATCAACATTAGTCTCATCCACATAACAATGAATGCTGCTGGCTTGTAGCATATCATTGATATACAGAAGAAACAGCCTGGGAGACAGAACACACCCTTGTGAAACACCAGTATTGACAGTTTTGAGGTCCGAGCATGCACCGTCGGCAACGAACTTGATGCTGCGATCTATCAGAAAACTAGTGATCCTGTCGCATAGTTTTCCAGGCAGACAGAAGAAAGCTTCGAAGGGAGCGTTTTATGCCAGACCCGATCGAAAGCCTTCGCTGTATCCAGACTAACGGCCAGTGCCTCCCGCTTGGTCTCAACTGCCTCCGCTCACTGGTACATTAAGCAGGTCCATAGGTCGCCAGCCGAGTGTCCCTGACGGAAACCGTATTTATTGTTTCTCTAAATAACGCAGGAGCCGGCAGCTAATTATGGTGTCCATAATTTTGGAGAACAAAGGAGTTATCGCAATAGGTCGGTAATTCGATGGATCCGAGCCGTCACCTTTCTTTTTGGATCGGGTGCACCAAAGCCGTCTTCCAAGAGCTTGGGACGACGCCAACAGTGTAGAGGTACCGGAAAGGACGCGTCAACACCAGTGTCTACTATGGAGCACATATCCGCACCGGATCAAGGAACTTCACATCGCTCTCAAATACTCATTATAAAATGAACTTTATTATGCAAATCAAATTCAATTAAGTTAACAATGTGGTAGAGACTTTATAACATGGCTATTTAATAAATGTCATTAATTTCTTGTAAAACCACTCTGCACATGTCGTAATGTGATCGGACTTCCACTTATTTCAATTATAATTATACTAGCAGTCTGCCTTGGCTTTGCGAGGATATTTCAGGAAATACAACAAAGGGCATAGATTTACAAAGATACAATGACTGATGTCTTAAGTTTCCGCGAATGTTACTCATTACAATAAAACGAACGATTTTATCGCGATTTATTTAATTATTTAACTAGCCCGACGTTTCGGAAGCTTTACAGCAACCATGGTTTACGGGTGGACTGTCCACCCGTGACCATGGTGACCACAAAGATTATAAATTGTAATATCGGCCTCGTAAACATTACACGGTACGATGAAAACAAACTCTATTTATGACAGAAGAACGTCTGTCTTGTCAATAATTTCTGCGGCTAAATAAGGATCAGTTTAGATATTTTTTCGCATTTTGGATATAGTCGCCTTAGTGTTATAACGGTGCGGGTCTCGCCTAAGGACCGTTAGCCGAGTGGGGTCCTGGGTTCGAGCCCCAGGTCGGGCAACTGTTATTAAATGTTTCTCAGATTATTCTGAGGACGCATTACATTGTCCGGGACCTAAATGGGCTTCAGTAGCATGGCTAGCCGTGGTCGTGCCAGTATATCTACTTACTAGTTGCGGATGTACTAGCACACCTCTGCCTACCTCTTCGGGAATAACAGGCGTGAAGATACTTTTCCTCTTTGTTCTGATTACATTATCGAAGTATTCATAAGGATCAAAACGTTTTAAAAAATTTTATATGGCTCATGTTATCACTGATAAAGTAGGATTCTAATCATGTTATCACTGATAAAACAAACACAAATAAACAATCCAATGTTTCCTCTTTCTAATACTAGTATAGACGAGTCTAAACTAACCTTCAATTGAATGAAAATGACCATTATACTCTCTTGCGTTAATTCCAGTGAAGACGCTATTTTCATTTTCTAACTTGTTTATTCTCGCTACCATTGATTCCAGCATATTTTTATTAGTTGGTGATGCTAAAGTGGCACCTGAAATTATATTAATATTAAATATTAATTCAATAATGGTAGGTATGTAAGGGTCGTGATATGTGGCACTCCGTTCTCTCTGTCTATCCACGCCAGCTCCCTAACGGTTACGGAGCCGGCGTTAGATGTGCTGTTGTAAATCTTTGTACTTTTCTTGATATTTTAATGTTGGTATTCGCTATTGACCGTTTATCATATTTGATCTGACCAGTGCCGACACAGCTACAGTGCCATTAGCCGAGTGAACTGCGAAGGTCTTCCAGTGTAATAAATATTTATTATATCCACTGCCGTGCCTGCTGGTTATATAACCAGCAGGCACGGCAGTGGTTGATAATTATTAGAATTACTGGGGTCAGAGCCCCATGGTGCCAGTGTGTGCGTGCGTGCCTATTTGTTCACCCAGTCAGGCCACCGGCTAGTCACATACCGCAAGAAACACGACACGACCGCCGTGCCGGCTCAATTCCGCTGCAAAACCTTACCTTACCTTCTACTTCACAGCGAAGTTTAGCTTCACTCCATATTGCTGGTACGATATGAACCTTGTACCATCCCCTACTTTCGCTATCATATTTATAGTCGTATCGATATTTACCGCCACCTGCAAAAATATTTTAAATTTATAATGAATGTATCATAAGAGGCATGACCATGCTGCATTGCAGCTGAAATGGTCCAGCATAACCCCTAGATGCGAGAGCTATTTCCCCACATCCTTCGCGCCATTATTATATAGGTCGCAGTCGGATTGTATAAATCGTGGCATTGTATTACGGCTAGCCGTTTTCAAAAAAGAATTGTTTTGTATTATCCGGATTGAATATACAATGCGTGAGATTCTGTCACTAAGCGTACGGCGTTGTGCGTTTGTCAAAAAGCTAGCGTAGCTATTGTAATAACGCGGGTCATTATTCGCTCTCATAGTAACTTAATTTTAACACTCGCGGCATTGCTTGCATCTTGCAAGCAGACAACAATGGCATCGAATGCAGATAAATAAAAAAGTACATAAATATAGCAGACATCACAACAGCGAGGGGATAGCAGGTCCCTTCCTGATAAGAACTAATGAGGTTCACCTCGTGACCCATAATCACTCACAGAGCCAGTGAAGAATCATTTTACAGACTTGTGAGTGCAAAATTGGCACATGCACTAAGTCTTCCTCGGCTAAGCTACTTAATCTATTTCTCAAACAGACTGATGAAGTGGTTGCCGAAAAGGCTAAAACATAGCTCTTAATCGTACTAAGACACTACAAACAGTGTTTTGAACATGACATAGCAAACCTTTTTTTTTTTTGTTGAATCGCGGAAACAAATTTACCGACCCTGGATGGGATCCAGTGGTGTGTGGGACTCGCGGCATATTATAGTGCAGAATACCCCCTGCGAGTGTCATTCGTGCCGTCTTTAGTGAGGTGCCCCGGAACAACAATTCATCAGGGCACTTCGACGGCTATTCAGCCCCCGAAGTTTAGCCTCCTCAGATGGGGTTGTGCCGCACCACAAGACGATTTCACTGATTTTGGGACAGTGCTCTGTGGTGATGTTTCCATCCTCACCCCTTGCTCCGTGTGCAAAAGCGACAAAGAAGTTTCGCTTTTGTCCCCTCTTCTTATAAGAAGGGTACAAAGAGCGGCTCCTCCTCCTGCTCTTAAGTCCCCTATTATTATAAAGGGGTACAAGGAGCCGCCACCTCCTCGGTTCAGTTGATTTCGCCCAAGGTGTCTCGGATAACCCCCAGGCTACTGCGCCCCACCGCCACGACAAGGCTTTAACCATGGTAGGGAAGACTTAGTAACCCTCAGATATACACATGCAATAGAGATGACGTAGAACTGAGCAGACAACACGCCGTAGGCTGAATCATCTCTCTTAACATGAATGTGTGAAGGTTCGTGAAGTGGTCGACGACTAATTTGAACCAAGCATCATACAAGAATCAACCTCTAACTACGCGAGCCCGACAACACTTGTGCCGAAAAATTTCCGTGTCGTGACACGTTGAAAACGAAGAGATAAGACTTTTTAGCGGAAACTTGTGTCACTGGGTGGTTAAATTTATTTGGCCCCATTCCAAGATTTTGAATAACAAACCCTCGACCTTGTTGACACAAGCTTGTTCTAATACACGCTGAAATATTCCCTGGAATTATTTGCTCGGCCAGCGTATAAAGCGTCCCCAATGGCTTCATACGCGTAATAATGAGGGACACCAGTTTGCAGCATGTCATTAATAAGCAGAAAAAATATCGTATGAGAGAAAACACAGCCTTGAGGAACACCAGCATTGACAAATAATTGAATAAACTAAAAGATCACCAGCTGGACGTTCCCGACGGAAAGCGTATGGTGGGTCGCTAATTATTTGATGTTCTAATTATCGCAGTAGCTGACAGTTGATAATGGATCCCATAATTTTGGAAAACAAAGGAATTCTCTCCCTGGGCACCACATATGAATGCCCAGGGAAATAAGCGTTTAACGCTCTGCGCTCTGCCGCGTCGTAATATCCAACTTCGAGGTTTTTACTGTAAAAATTATTTATGCTTCTGGATCCTGGAGAGTCTCGCCCACCTGGTTAATATTTTCGTTTATACTTATACATGTATTGTTTTATAATTAGGCCAACTGCACCCTTTTCTTAGAAGTCATATTGCTGACTCACAACATCTGCCGTTAACGCTACAAAACATCTTCTAACATAGAAGTGCGCCTGTGAGTTTATATATATGAGAGTAGTAATGCAATGCCGTTTTCCTTATCATAAGCTTGGCTGTCATAAGCTTGGCTAGGGCTTCACTTCTTTATCTACATAATCTCTAAGGCCTACGTCCAGCAAAGGGCCGATAGGGACTGATAATGAAAAAAAAATATAACCAAGGAGCTATTCGCATACATACCACCAGTATACACATAAAATTCCATAAAAATCGCACCAACTGTTTGGAAGGAGTTCAAACACAAACAAGAGATTTTTTTAAATAAAATTAAAAATGAACTAAGTATCCGCGTTAAAAGTTTGATAACTTTTATCCGTCTCATAGATGCACCTTCTATCATTAGCTCAGTGTTTGTGAAATACGAACGTGTAATAGATTTAATTTCATAAAATGTATGTAATATTCATTTGAACCATTGCAGTACGTCTAACCCAAATGTTAATTTCAGTAATTCTCTAAAGTAAACTCAGTAATTTATGAATTTTACACATTAAATTAAATTATTGACATTATCTTCTTGTATATATCTCAAATGCCATGTTTCTGGTATTACAGCTTCAGGGGACATACGAGAGATTGCAATAACTTACACGTTAAGACCATCCAAAGAGGAAATAAAAAAACTGCACGTTTCATTACTGAAGTTGATCTGAAATGTTATTAGTTCAATCAAAATTTACCATAAAGCTACGATTTCCAGCTATAAATTTCATTTAAGTTCTTCAATAATTTTAACAAGTAGCAATCAACATTAATGATTTTATCAGAATGTGTATGCAGTGCTATTACCCTTGCTGTGCCCGCGACTTCGTTAGCGCGGTAGTCAATGTTGCCTTTGTCTGTATGTTGAATATTCTTCACTATTACATTATCAACTTATCACAAATATGCAATGTCTATATGAGGCCAATCAAAATAAATAGTGAAAGCGCATGCGACAAGAGGGCAGTTTTGAAATTTGTGAACACAAATACAAAGAATTTAGAATGTAATATACCTGTACCTACAAAAATAGAAATATGATGAAGAGTGTATAAATTTCTAACTACGAAATCATTCGTCCAAAAATGCACATGTTGATGATATATTTTTTTTATTTTGGAAATGGACAGGCTGAGGAAGTACTGATGGTGGCGACGGGAAAATTTATACTTTCATGTTTGTTACATATTTTACAGTTATCTAACGGTACTTAATACAGTACCATGTAATAAGTATTTTATAACTTATAAAAAAAAACAAAACAAACTATATAACATCATTCCACTTATTTATGGTAATGGTTTATCTATGAATTATAATTTTAAATATTATAAATTATTTTGCAAATATATTTTAAGTATCGCGTTAAAACCCGTTAGATAACTACAAAATGGAAACTTACTGTGGTAGTTGCTTGTATAGGAAAAAATATTTCTGACAATAGTACAATACCAGTATCAGGCAATATATTTTACACCTACTTTTGATAATCCTTCAAGATTTTCGCCTCTCCGTCGTTGTATGTATTATATTATAGATAATATAATGTATTTCTATATAATGCAATAAAACAATGAACATATCAATTACCATGGTACTTTCCCGTCTCATGTATGAATTCCAGAACATGTGATTCCCGAAATTAGTTTTGGGTTTGGACTGTTCTACATAGGCAAATACCGCTAATAAAACAGTAGGGTATTCGGATTTTGATGAATAGTTTAATGCATTCGGGCATGGTGAGAAATTGGACCTGCGACACATCTATTTCGTCCTTAATATTTTTGTCATATAGCGAAAGGAGCGTCGACCGTGATGTGTTATGGCACGACTTTAACGAGAATACGCGGTGGATGCCCTCATGATGATTTTTCAAACCTTTAACTGCTAGTTTTTTTATTCGCTTTTTTTTCAAACCTTTAACTGCTAGTATTTTTTAACGTACGTACATAGCTATGCCGAGTTAGCAATTTTGTGACGCCGCAAATTTTTAAGACGTCGCATATGTTAATGGTTTTCTAATGAAGTACAGGCGCTATTGTACATATTTAGTCTTTGCCGTTTTCTTTAACTCGGAGGATTTTTCTTCCGTATGATAAGTTATTACGAATGGAAAGGGGTTGCGAATTTGATGTAGGAGATTTAGTAAATGTTAATGAAATGTTTTACGTTTCATTAACATTTATTACGTTTCATTAACATTTACTACATGAGCATCATCAGTTCTTGATGATGATGATAATGTTCAATTAAATTAGGCTTAAATATTTTACGTTGCGTACTCTTGTGGTCGGCTCATATCCTACACGGATGCTACCTTTAACGCGGTGCTTTTCCGGGGATTAATTTATACGAAACAATATTATTGTATTTAATCATTGTACCGTAATGTTATACTTATTTTAGGTACATTCGCGATCGACTAATAAATTATTACTTCAAAACTAACATTTACTTTCTTATTGATGTGTTGTCTTTTATGGATAAAAGTGATAAAGGATTTACGGTAAACGTTGTTACCTGGGGATTTATCACCAAATTATATCGAAACTATTACTATATCCACAAGGTAATTAAATTTAATTCAAATTTAAGTTGCGGGAGTAATTTGCTATTGTGATCTCGTGGAGAACGGAAGAAACTGTCGTGCTTTCAAACGATTTTGTCATATCTATTACTGGCAGCACATAATGTGTAGTTAACACGCGAGTGTGCTAGGCACTTATGAACATCTCCGTGGTACTTAGCAGCATCACCTCGCTGCCATCTCTTTTTTTTTTCACTGTTCAAATTATTGCAATCTCGTACTGTCTCCGCTCTGAACTGGAAACACCTCCACCTCCTCCTATTTTCTTATGATTAAATTGTTGCGAGTACCAAAGCAGATTTCAGCTTTGCCAGGGTCTCCTCGCGATCACATCAAAGGCTTAGAAGTGGTGTGGCTGTCGATACTGGAGACACAGGAGAAGCGGCGGTTGGAAAGTGTGGCATGCCACGCCTGATAAAAAAACCCGCAATTCCAACATATTCCTACAGGGTTCCAGAAGATTGTGGACAAAGATTTTGTACAAATATGGAGGTCAAAAGTCACTTAAGTTTACCAGTCTATCCACTCCTGAACTTATTTAATTGAACACCAATCAATACCCACAAAATGCATACATACTTAAAAAATCAAATAAAAATTTGGTTATTTTAATTATATAATTATAACACCTACTTCTTCAGTTTCTTGTGTTAGGTGTAAAAGAAGGTATTTGCTTACCATAATAGTTACGAGCGCAGTTAGTGGCTTAAGCTTTTTGTGTAATCTACCTCGTTATGGCAAGGTTTCTACTTATATTACCTAATTGGTGGAAAATCCCAGTATTGGATTTTATTATTTCTTGGGCACTAGCTTGACACATTCCTAGCTATATCTTCTCAATCGGCTCTCAAAGCTTCCCCGTGTAGAATAGACCTTGCAACCTTCTCTCCCTATCAATATGCCTCTCTCAAAATTATTGCAGTCAATAAAGTAATACCTTCGAGTATTAGGAGCAAGAACCTACTATTTTGGTGTCTTCTCCTAAACTTCCAACTTTTATTCCCGAAGTTCAGTCTACCGTAGGGAGATATTATATATACCATTAGCATCTTATAATACTGGCCCATCTACCTTCTGGCCTGATTGGCACCTCACACCTCCAAGTAACCCGGCTACCTATTTCAGTTCGTTAGTCTTCATCCTACTTCAATATCATTTCATCATTTTTCTTTATCTTCATCATTTTTCTCATCATTCGATCATTTTTCTTAAGATTAAGTAGACTTTTATTTGTTCTAAGGAACTCTACCGCGAATGTTCACTATGAACGCAGTTGGTGATTACACATTTTTTGCAACTATCTCAGAACGGCCTCGTTTAATTCTATTTCATGCCCTTTCTCGCAAACACCTTTCACTTGTGTACAATAACGTTGGAATAAAACAAACTCGCAGGGCTTAAACTGTGCTTTCAAGCTATCTCCTTAAGACGTCATTCACACTGTTCCCTGCACACACTCTTCTTTCTACATCAGCACCTTCCATCGCTATATCCTCTTGTTTTTGTGATCCTTCTATTCCAGCCATTGGTACGACCAAGTAAAATAAATTCATAGAATTTACAAGTAATAAAATTTAAGTCAATCAAATTTAATCAAAGTAAACTTTTGGGATCCTTTTCACAAATAAAAGATGACGATCTGTTACACAATACGTCGTCTAGTAGTCCGTCTAGAGTCATTGCACCACAGAA